>OX377205.1:92873812-93093705 GCA_947396885.1 Heligmosomoides polygyrus polygyrus | reverse complement strand
AAATAACATTTTTAATTATTAAATTTTGACTGTTTTTCTTTGTTTTTGAAATTTCAACTCCTAAATAAAGTGGAATATAGTATGGAAGGTAAGAAAGTTTTTGTTGTTTCGACTTCGACTCAAGCAACCGCACAGCTGTACATGAGAGGTTTCGCATCGATGAACTTCATCCATTCATCTTCATTCTTCTTTTCATCACAAAAGACGGAAAGCAGTTCATCAGCATGAGAAATTTGCAGAACAAGAAGACGCGTGAGTTGCTGCTGGAGATGAGCAAACGTGAGGGAAGGCTACTTGGTGAGATATGCTTCTGACTCACTCTAGTCATGTGGCATCAGCATAATAGAGAAGTTTCAGTAATATTTTTTGATACATGTCGCGAAGGCGCACCTCAGGGGTGCGGGAACCTGCAGCGGGGGTTGCAGGGAGGAAGCACACAGCCAATCAGACAATGGTTCAGTTGTACACAAAGGGCATATGATTGGATGATTGACTGCTGTGATTACTGTAAGTGCAACGACGCCTTCCCGCACTTTACGCTGCACGTTCCCGCACCCCAGCGTGCGCCTTCGTTACACTGCTCGTCCAAACTAGGGAAACACCTTCTTTAAACCCGGCTTCACAGTGGGCGCAGCCCTTACATACTTTGCTTTTACCATCAATGCACGAGCTACCTTTCATATTTCATCCGAAAGCTTACAGGATGTTTAGGGCTTCAGCGCGACGTAATGATAAGCTAAAATATCGATTAGGCGACATGGCTGATCGATACGGGAGCTTATCGATACGTTGCGTGGCGCTGCGATGAGTTTTGAACATCCACCTAGGCCCTGTTCATACTTCCCCGTAGCAGCGGAAAGAGCGACGACATCGACGGGTGCGCCCGGAAAGTATGAACGGGCAACAGCAGCGCCGGGAGAGGCAACAGCGACTGGAGCGACGGATGTAGTGTGGTGTACGTAATCATTTACGTACTCCACACTCCATCCGTCGCCCTTGTCGCTCCTGTCGCTTCCGTCGCCGGCACGAAGTATGAACAGGCAACAGCGCGGCTAGAGCGACAAGAGTAACGGGAGCGACAGCGCCAGCTCGCGAGTAGGAACAGATTTCGGCGGTGATCGTTCTCGATTCTAATCAATTTCCATGCTTTGCACGGGCGACGAGTCGCTCACGTCGCGAAGTATGAACAGGCCCTTATGCTTCCACCTGATGAGTTTTCAGCCATTTAAGGCTTTCGACGCCCAGCGACGCGATGGCATGTATAGTGGCCAAATTGATTGATCGCGTCGCTCGATCAATGTGGCCTCAATACATGGCGTCGCGTCGCTCGGCGTCGAAGTATAAACGTGCCCTAAAGGCCCCCACGAAGTTCTGCGGCAGCGCCGCGGCCCTACGCTTAACCATAGGGCAGAGACGCAGAGCTCTCCGCCGGCGGCGTCCCTGCCCTATCCTTAACCATAGCGGCGATGCCGCAGAACTCTGTGGGGGCCTTAAGGCTGCTATACGTTGCGCTGCAGCCTCCAGATCTCGAGTTGACCAAGTCGGCAGCGGCTGTGAAATGTCAGGGCCAAGTTCTTTAGCCATACATCTGCTCTCCTGCACTACACTTTCAGATCATTATCAGTAAACTGCAGAGTAAACTAAGACAAGACAAGGTCACATCCGTCAACGAGAGACAAATCTCTTTCGTTCAACTGTCGGAAGTTCTCGCGTCTCAAAGCAGTCAAACAAAAAAGGCTCTCAAGACGACATCATTTTGCATTGACCAGAAGACAGTTTTTTAAAAGAAAAATCATTGTATTCTTAAGGTTTCACGGATTGTGACTATCAAGACTATGAACTCGATCAGTTTGTACCATTTTCATGTTTATGGACACTTTTCAAATCAAAATGGTCACTTTTCAGATCAAATTGGACACTCTTCCAAGAACGATTAGCGCTTTCGAAATCATGTTGACCTTCCTCGAAACCGAAACAGATGCCTTCCAGGATAAACTACAGACTCTGAAAACTCTCAAAGAAATTATTTCAACCTTCCATAACAATGTTTTGTTGCGATCAAAATTCTAGCGCCAGGCAGGATTCGAACCCCGCACCTTCTGCTGCGATCAGCGATTCAGCACGATCGACCCCATACACACCATTACGAAGCTCATCGAAGTGTCGTGAGAGTACAAGCTGCCGCTGTGCCTTACGTTCATCGACCTGAAGAAGGCATTCGATTCCGTCGAGACTGAAGCGGTCATGGAAGCCCTGCTCACCCAGGGCGTTCCTACTCAGTACATCAGAGTCCTTCGAGAGCTGTACAGTGGATTCACGACCAAGATCTCACCATTCTACAACGACGTCGTCATTGACGTGAAGAGGGGGGTTCGACAAGGGGATACCATATCCCCGAAGCTCTTCAGCGCCACCCTCGAAAACGTCATGCGCGAACTAGAATGGGAAGACATGGGAGTGAAGGTCGACGGCCGGCAACTGCACCATCTTCGCTTCGCTGACGACATCGTGCTCATAACACCGAGCATCAGTCAGGCGGAACGAATGCTGGACGACTTCGATCGTGTATGTGGAAGCGTTGGACTGCAGCTGAATCTTACGAAGACGATGTTCATGAAGAACGGATGGGTTTCTGATGCCCCATTCTCGCTCAACGGAACGAACATCTCCGAATGCTCCAGCTATGTGTATCTGGGTCGCGAAGTCAACATGGCCAACGACCTAGCACCAGAGCTGAGCAGGAGGAAACGAGCGGCTTGGGGAGCTTTCAAGAGCGTCGAAGAAGTCGCGAAGAAGACGAAGAACGTCCGACTCCGTGCCCACCTATTCGACTCCACTGTTCTTCCTGCCCTAACATACGCCTCAGAGACCTGGGTTATACGAAAGCAGGATGAACACGCGATCAGCGTCGCGCAGCGTGGAATCGAGAGGACGATGCTCGGAGTGGCACGACTCACGCAAGTGAGAGAAGGCCTCCGGAGTTCCGAGCTTCGCCGACGTTCGAAGATCAGAGACGCTGTCGCATGGGCCAAATCGTCGAAAATTAGGTGGGCCGGCCACGTAATGCGATTCGCAGACACACGCTGGACGAGAGCCGTCACAGATTGGATTCCGCGGGATGTCAAAAGAACACCAGGACGCCCACCAAAGCGTTGGTCGGACTTCTTCGTGAAAGCCCTGAACGACCGATATGACGCTCTTCGTGTCCCTCGAGCGAGGAGGATCCATTGGACCACTCTGGCACGCGACAGGGACGAATGGAGACGCTGCTGGCGCCCGCTCGAGCAAGTCGATGATCAACGGGACGACAGGTGATACAGGTGATACCTTCTGCTGACCGGGCGTGAATCATGCTCTGTGCCATCACTCCACCGGCGCTGTTTAATCCAACGTAACATCTACACGTCGTTGATCGAACAGCGGCGGTGGTGTAATGGCGCAGCCCGGTGAGCAGGAGGAGCGGGTTCGAGTCCCGGCAAGCGTTAGAGTTTTCATCGTAAGAAAAATTAGATTAAAGATTAAAGAAAGATTATGAGAGCCTGCAACTTCGGTACGAGCAACGTGAGGCTTAAAGAAAATGAATTGAATTATTTCGACCTTATTTCTCTGTCTCTGGTTTTATTTAGAAGACGCTCGTCTTGATTTGGAAGATGCTCTGTTCAATTATTTTTCTTTCAACCTTTTTTAAGCGTCAAACCTGCTTAGAAGAGTCTTCAATTTGATTAGAAATTAGGGAAATTTGGTTTCAAGAGTGACAAATTTTACGAGAAAGTGTTAAATATTGACATCCAAAGTTTCGCTTACGATTAGATCATTGGCCAAAAAACTTTGCTTTCATACTTTAATAGTCTTGTTGGAAAAATCAATTTCTTATTTATTTTTGAATTTACATGCAGAAGACCATATCAGAGATGCTGTCGCATGGACCAAGCCATCGAAAATTAGGTGGGCCGGCCACGTCATCCCTAGTTTATACTTGCGCCGCTGCGCGGCGCGGCACAATGACTGAGATAGATATCGACCGGACGGCGCGAAAAATCGATATCTATGGCGGTCGTGGCACCGCGCCGCGTAGCGGCGCAAGTGTAAACTAGGGCTCATGCGCTTCGCAGGAGCTTCGTTGAACAAGAGCCGTCACCGACTGGATCCGAGGGATGTCAAAAGAACACCAGGACGCCCACCAACGCGTTGGTCGGACTTCTTCGTGGAAGCCATGAACGAACGACATGTCGCTGTTCGTGTTCTTCGAGCGAGGAGGATCCACTGGAGCACTCTGGCACGCGACAGGGAGACGCTGCTGGCGCCCGCTCGAGCAACTCGATGAGCAACGAAACGAGTAGATCTTGAGTCGAACAATGTTTTCCACTGACACAAGGCCACTATTCGCGCTCAAAAAGCGCAAGGAGCTGATGTATCCATTGGCGAAGGCTAATAGTGCATGTTGCATCAGGGAAAAATAGAATACATGGCGTATCCTATCCAAGGGCTAAATCTCGCATGACTTTGGACTTTTAACTTGCTTTCTAAACGGATCACAGGTAGCGCAGTCGGAGGAAGCGCTGGCTGTCACGGGCATCCCAAATTAAGATTCAAGGCTCAGGTTCCGCCCGGGCTAAGCAGCTGTTCCACCACTCTGAAATCGGAGCTAGTCACGTTCTGATTTAGCCGAGTTCGCCCAGGAGTAGAAGATCATTTCCAAGTAACTCGTTTGGGCAAAATTACAGGGCGTGTACCAATGTCCTATACCCTTAGCCCCGGTTTATAGTTGCGCCGCTGCGAATAGATATCGACCGAACGGCGCGAAAAATCAATATCTATGCCGACCAGTACGCAGAAAGTATAAACCAGACCTTATAGGGCACATGTCGCGAACACACACCGCAGGAGGTGCGGGAACCCACCATTACTTCTACCGTAATCACGAAAGCCAATCATGTGCCCTGCATGAGCGACTGAGCCAGTGGCTGATTGGCTGACGCAATTACGGTAGCAGCAACGGCGCGTTCTCGCACCCTTGCGACGCGTCCTCGCGACATGTACCCCTTACAGTCTTCTAATGTCTACTTTGGTGCTTTGCTCACGCAAAAAACAGTGACCTTTCCTGACTTGATCCAAATTTCCAGTCAACATTTGCTCATAGATTTTCCCACTCCATGTGGCCATTTTCTCGTCTCACATTCGTTTTTCGAGATTTCTTTCTACGGTCATTTGTCCGTTCGATGAAAATCCTGCCCATTGGTCGGCAGAAAAAACCGAGTGCAAGAAGGAGCTGGGCAAAAACGCTGAAAAAATTCGTCGGCGAGGCTCGAATTTGAACGAAACTATTCGGTGGCGCACTTTTTGGGCGACCTGACACACCCTTCGCATCCGATGGAGCATCTTTGAAATTCTAGATTCCTGGGAATGTTTTTGGACTAGGACGTCTAAATAAGCGTATGTGATCCATCCCGTTGAGTTAGGCTTCAGGGAAAACGCTCGAGGTCAGGTAAAATAGTAATTTCTAGTGAGAAACCGGACCACGCCCACTCATGCTCGGGTCACGCCCTCCGATAAAAAATAATTTTCCATTAGCGGAACCATTGAGCGCTTCAGAATTACAAAAACAGCGGCGGACTTCGCATGATACGACAAACCGGCGCTTATGTAAAACGATGGAGCACAGCTGTGGTGGCGAGGGAAATTCTGAAGCACCTAGCGGTCAACGACGGGAGAGCTTACGGTGTAGTGGAAGGACAACTAGGGGCCCGTTCGTTCATAGTTCGCGACGGGAGCGACTGAAGCGAGTCCTTCGCGCAAAGCTTACGGATTGATTAATAACGATCGATGGACCAGAAAAATCAATGTGCACGTCTTGTACGAGCGACCAGTCGGAGACTATGAACAGGCTACGCAGCAACGCGGTGGCTGCATTAAAGTCGCCGAAATATTTGGAATTCAAACACACTCTGCGCCCCAGAGCGAAGCGACGCGAGCGGTCGCGTGGCGTGGGTGGGTGGCAAGTTGTCCAGGAAGCTAAATTTTTAGTCCTAGCGCCTAGCCGGTTGCAATGCGACTTTTTCACACGTAATTACAAAAATTAGGGCCTGTTCATACTTCGCAACAAGAGCGACTCGTCGCCCGTGCAAAACATGCAAATCGATTAAAACCAAACGCGCGCCGTCGAAGACCTACGTCATACACCGCTCACCCCGGGGACGTCTAATGATATGGTCCCATATCGATCGCGTCGCGTCGCGTCGCGCCGCCCGATCGATATGGGAGCGTATCATTAGGCGTCGTTCGGGGTGAGCGATGGTATAGCAGAGGACCGAAGAGTATTCATACTCCGGCACTGGTGCTGTCACCCCAGTTGCTCTTGTCGCTCATGTCGCCTGTTCATACTTGCCTGTTGTGCGCACGCCACGCTCGCTGCGCTCTCGTCTCCCGTGCAAAACATACAAATCGATTAAAACCGAGCGCGCGCCGATGAAAAGTGTTCATACTCGACCGCTGGCGCTGTTGCTACAGTCGCTGTTGTCGCTGCTGTCGCGAAGTGTGAACAAGCCCTTGGGCGTCGTGTTGAACCGCCGTTCTCCCGTAGTTCACCGCTAGGTCGAAGATAATCTCAGCACGGCTGCGCTCCATCGTCCTACATAAACGGGAAATAACTCGTAAACCTAAATCGGCTGATGTGTCCAACCAATAGCTTCATCAGCCATTCTGGCCCTGCTGTTCTTAGGACTATGCGCTCCAGTATCCGCATTTGGTCGACAGTTTGGTCATCATTTCTTTCTTACGCGGGATTTATACTCCAGACGCCGGGCGGCGCGGCACTATGAAATCTACCCGTATCGATTGGGCGGCACGGATGGTCGATATCTAAGACATTCGTAGGTCGTAGTTTATAGTTGGCGCGACTCCTGGCGGCGCGGCACCATAGTTGGAATAGACATTGCGCTTGCTTTTGCACTGAGTATTATTTTAGGCCCCGTTTAGGCCTTGTTTAGTGTGGACGCGACGTGCGACGCGATGTATGCGTAGTGGCCAAATTGATCGAGCGACGCGATTGATCAATTTGGCCACTACACATGGCATCGCGTCGCGCGTCGCGCGCACACTAAACAAGGCCTTATACTTCGTCGCGGCGCGATGCGATGGCCTCGCAACGAGGCCAAATTGATCGATTGCGTCGCACAATCAATATGGCCACTATACGTGACGTCGCGTCGCGTCGCGACGAAGTATAAACGGGGCCTTAGGCTATAAATACTCCTCCTTTTTTCATATTTTCATATTTTCTTTACCTTTGCTAACTACTTATCTTCTTTTTTGCACCATGTATTCGCGTTGTCGCCGTCTAAGCAGGTCTTCTTTGTAATTCTTCGGTTTCCGTGGTTCTCGTAACTAATTACTGCGGGGCGTTTGGCTGCTATTGATTTTATTAAGAACTGGCACATTATTTGAGGATTTTCTCCTAATAAAAGGAGGGTTCTTTTTAAGCATTCAAAGGATCTTTCGTTCTTACTGATTGTGAGGAGTTCCGGGAAAGACCTTAGACCTCTTGGTACTTTTGTTTCTTCCCTTCTATTGCCTTTATATCGAATGGCCGGCGCGAAAATCGATATCTACGGCGGTTGCGGTGTCGCGCCGCGTGGTGACGCAAGTATAAACTAGGTCTAATGACTCCGATCCGATGCAGATTTCTAAATCTCGCTTTAGGTTCTATTTTCCCAAAGATTTCTGTGCCTCTGGGTGCGTAGTGCAGTCGGAGCAGGCGCCGGCTGTCGCGTGCACTTAGTTTCAAGGTTTTTGGTTCGGATCCCGTCCAAGATAAACGAGCCTTTCATCCCTCCAAGATGTATGAAATGGTACCAGACTTGTCTGGGAAGAACAAAATGCAGACTTGTTCATTGAATGGTCATCGGAAGTCATTGTACTGGCAAAATACGCATTCAGTTTGCCTCCACAACTGACCGGCAAGCTAAAATTGGTGGCGCATCCAGCAAAGGGATTGACTAACGCCGGCCGCTGTCCTTTTATCTGCACTTTTCAGCAGTTGAAGTCCTGTAGAGTCCTGCTTCAGCTCCAGAATTATTCTCGTTCCGCTCGTTGAGCCAGTCGAGCCGAGTCACTTCGAGACCAATGTGCCGTAATGATTAATAGCATGGCATAGTCAGTGGACGTCGTTGTTTGCGGCCGCCGGCAGAAGTCGCAACGGGGACCGGGCCGGCACTACTCATCGTCGATCTGCGACTCTTCGGGTCTTCTTCCTGCCACCCTCGCTCTCTGATAAAGCATCAGCATTCACCTAATCGTCGCCTGAGAAGTGCGGTCGCGTCGAATTCAATAATGCAAATCGTTCGGATCGATGCGGGAGGTGAACGACTGCGGAGAGGGTATTCTGCTTGCGACAAGCCTCCACTCTCCAAGGGAGTGTCGTCGTCGTCAGCTCAACCCGCCACGTCTGACCCAGAGAGGACGATTCCGATTCTGATTGCCGTCGCGCTCCCTGCGACTCCTCAATCCGTGCGGTTGCCCTACCTGGCGCGGTCAAGGCCTCGCATGAGGTAAATGACGTGGTCGCAATCCTCGCGGGGGACACGACAGTGGCTGATTTGGCAGCAGAAGGGGACCGCTCCCGATCCCGGTGAGAACGATCTAACAGAAGCGCAAACGGCACACATACACACGTACACACAAATGGTAGAATCCAAGGATGCGCTTTAACGGGCATGTTCCATAAAAGAAACTTATCGAGATTTTTTACGGATTTTTAATAAAGAGAAGGGTTAGTGCTGTCCACGTCCGACCTTCTATAAATCTTGGCATCGTTAGCACTGATGTGATGAAGTTGACCGCAGCTGCTAACCAAGATTGGTATCTACGTCTATTCTGGTTAACGTTTCGGCGATGTCGCCTTCGTCAGAGCCTGGAAGAATCGAAGTAACATTTGGAAGCTACATATTCGCCCAAACACCATTGCGGAAACTAATTCTGATGTGATGAAGTTGAGTGCAGCTGTTGACCAAGATTGGCAACTATTACGTTGTCCCATAAGTCCCCGTCGTTTTTTCAACGATTCACTGCAGATTTCGCCGGCGGTCTCTTGCATAGCGCTGCATAGCTTTCGAAAGAGAATGATCTGCTCTATCAGAACGTGTGTTGCATTTCTTTCTTCATCATGAATTTTGTCAATTTTTAGGTCGTTGAAGTGAAAAGTGAAAAAGTGAAAAAGTAGCCATTTGCGCACTTGTTCTCTCCGCTTAGGTTTGGATTTTTTTGCGCAGTTTTTTGACAGATCTTGGAAGACAATGTTCTGTACTACAAGAAAATGTGTGGGTCCTATTTTCTCACTTGCCCTTTATTGATTTTTAGGCCATCAAATTGGGAATTCCGACTTTTCCGTCCGAATTTTTACCAAAACTCCGGTTCTGTGATTGAACTTTTTTGCATGGTGTTATATGTCGTTTGGAAGAGAATGTCTTGCTCAATAAGAATTTGTGTCGCGTTTATTGGCTCACGCTGATTTCTGTCGAATATCAACAACTGAAGAGGGAGAAGGAGTTGTTGGTGAAGACGATTTTTCTCTTTTTGGCATTTTGTTGATATTCAAAAGAAACCAATAAACGCGACACATATTCTTACAGAGCAAGACGTTCTCTTTCGAATGACATATAACATCAACCAAAAAGTCCAACCACAGAGCAGGAGCTGTCGGCAAAAATAACCATCCCCCTTCGGACGTCCCAATTTGATGACCTACAAATCAATAAAGGACAAGTGAGAAAATAGGACCAACACATATTCTTGTAGTACAGCACATTGTCTTCCAAGTGCTATAAAAAACTGCGCAAAAAATTACAAACCTAAGCGGAGAGAACAAGTGCGCAAATGGCCACTTTTTCACTTTTTCACTTTTCACTTCAACGACCTAAAAATTGACAAAATTTATGATGAAAAAAGAAATGCAATACATGCTCTGATAGAGCAAATCATTCTCTTTGGAAAGCTATGCTGTGCTATGCAGGAGACCGCCGGCGAAATCTGCAGTGAATCGTTGAAAAAAACGGCGAAGACTTATGGGACAACCTAATAATTCTGTGTGATGAAATGGTGTTTGGGCGAGTAGTTTCCAAATCTCGCTTCGACTCTTCGAGGCTACCAAGGCGACATCGCCGAAACCTTAGCCAGAATAAAACTCGATACCTATCGTGGTTAACAGCTGCAATCAGCTTCGTCACATCAGAAGCGCTAGCATTTTACGGACTTATCTTAGTCGAGGGGCGCGTGTAGCGCAGTCCGAGGATGTGCTGACTGTCGGTGCACCCGATACCAGGTGCTTGGTTCGGATTTCCCGCCCGGGCCAACATTTCCATCCCTCCAGGGTCGGTGAATTAGTACCAGAGTTATCTGGGAAGGATAAAGCGCTGACTTGTTCATCGGCTGGCCACCGCAGACAGGTGGTCAAATCCCCTCTAAGGCCTAGTTTATACTTGCGCCGCCACGCGGCGCGACACCACGATTGCCATAGATATCGATTTTTCGCGCCGCCTGATCGATGTCCATTCCGACTGTGGTGCCGCGGCGCGTAGCGGCGCAACTATAAACTAGGGCTAAGACATCCCATAGAGTTCATAGAAACCGTGGCGCATTCCAAAAGGTATTGAATAACGCCGTCTTTTATCTCTATCCTTATCCCAGTCGGGAGGGGCAGCACTAGATTGACAGTTGCGTCTACCATCCATGACACCATATCGTATTCCCTGAGTTCGCTTTGTACCATCGCACCATTGGGTATGAGCTGAAGCTTTGGGACAAACTTAAGAGAAGGAGATGGAGATGCAAAGCAGCACATGCACCCCTCCGATTAGGAATGACATCATTTCTCCTTCCGTCTTCATTGATGCTGCTTTCCCGCCGCCCTCCCGGATAAAAAACGACTGAAGAGCGTTCAAGTTCAGCGAGAATTTTTGAAGAATGGTGGAGCCTAGCACAACCGCAGCTGGCGGCAGGAACTTACTCCCCAGTGCTGCCATCCCAAGGAATTTTCGATCTGTATGTGGTATAAATATATCATTTTCATGCCCAATTGGGCATTTTTCAAATCCAATTAGGCATTTCTAAGCTAGCCTGAGACTTTTGAGATCAAAGTGAAGTCTTCCCAATCGAAATGATCTTTAGGCAGGTCAAGGGTCCAAGTTTTATAGGACTCAAACCTTTTTTCTAAAACCGTTGTATGATACCTAATTGCTTTGTTTTACCACCTCTATTCAGGCGAAACCTCCTGTGTACACCCTTTCAAGACTAAATGGACACTTATCAATCACGTCGGACATTTCCTAAACCAAACTGAACATCTTCCAAATCAGAAGGAGAGTATTCCAGAATTAAGCAGGTACTCACCGAAATAAACTTTTTTCGTAGGATCACTCACTATCGCTTCCACAGAATATTTGTAACTCACCGGTCCCAATACGATGAATAGTTTGGAACTTTACAAAACTTTTATCTTTAAAAAAGTCACGTTTTAACGTGGAAGGAGCTCGTTTTCAATAGGAAGATACTCAGTTTGATTTCAAAAGCGCTAGGCATGTTTAGAAGTGTTCAATTTGACGCAAAAATTCCTTCGAGAACTCTATTAGGAACATCATTCTTAAGCCATGCGATGACCAAAGGTTTGAGCCATTCACCTAAAATTGTCTAACACTCATTAACCGCAAAGAGGAGCGACACACCTTATTTAAAGTAGCCCGAACGTAATTTAATATTAGGGTGTCGCAAAAATAATCTCCGTCTCAAGGTATCACACTATATAATAACGCGCTAAGCAATGAGTCATACTATCAGAAATTAGCCATAAAATAGGGAGAAAATGGGGGGGGGGGGAATTACGACACGAAAATAGCGAAAAATACCAACACGTCTTCTCCCTGCCTGGGAACTTCGGCCCTGCAGCAGTCGAGGTCGCTGAACACGAATCTGAAGTTTCGTTTTTGAGGTATTGATCGCCATCAACCGATATTGATCTATTAGGTTTTAACGAAATAAATGGCACTGAACCACTGTAAATTTAAACAGTTAATATCTCGGCTTGTAGGCAAGTTTATTAATCGAAATAAAAACCTTCTGATTCTACACATCTTTGCCAACGTGACACAAGCTTTTTTATCCCAGTAGCCTAAAAATCAGAAGTTCTGGAATTGACGAAATCTTCGAAGGCACTTTCGGCATCCTGTTGATATTTGAATATTTTCCCTACCAAGAAGTCGCCAAGAGGCTTGAAGAAATGGTAGTCTGTTGGGGAGAGGTCGGGAGAAAACGGGGGATGTGGTAGAGTTCCAATGCTCAGCTCATCCAATTTCTGCAACGTCATTCGTGCTACATGGGGGCGAGCATTGTCGTGCGGAAGGAGAACTCGCCTTCGGTTTACCAAGGCCGGCCGGATATCCTTCAACTTTTTCATCATTTCCTCAATTTCAATGCAGTACTTCTCTGCCGTGATGGATTCACCGGGAGGGAGGAAGCTGTGGTGAATAATTCCCAGCGAACACCACCATACTGTCACCATTACTTTCTTTTGGTGCAATTCCGGCTTCGCAAAAACCTTGGGGCTCTCATCGCTGTCCACCCACTGTGCCGATCGTCGCCTGTTGTCGTACATTATCCATTTCTCGTCACAGGTTACGATGCGATCAAGGAATGGGTCCGTTTCGTTCCGTAGAAGCAGTGCGGACGAGATCTCATATCGTCGGTTTCTTTGCTCCTCAGACAGCTCGTGAGGCACCCCTCTTTCCAGCTTTTTGGTCTTTCCAATTTCCTTCAGATGCCGGGCAGCTGTGTTGTGACTGACGCCAAGAACCTTCGCTATCTCCCTGGTACCTTTGTGTGGATCCTCCTCTACCACATCTCTCAGCTTGTCCTCATCAACATCACTATGCCTCCCACGACCTTCATGTTCTTCCAAGCTCTCATCTCCATTCCGGAACTTCTGATACCAACGATACGCCGTCCGAATTGTGGAACATCCTTGACCGAATGCGGCGTTGATCTTCTCGTCCGCCTCCTTAGCTGTAGTGCCCAGCTTGTATTCATACAAGTAAATGCCTCGGATTGCCCTTTTGTCCATCTGCAAAAAAGTCAATAAAACTCTAAAGTTTTCCCACTTTTACATAGAAAATTTGGTAACCGCCGGTAGAGCAAAGTTTGCGCTTCTAAATGATATGCCACATGTTGCGGTTTATTCTTGATCAAACGCGTAAAGACGCGCCAAAAAATGGCGCGAGCCAGTGCCATTTAATTCGTCACAACCTAATAATTATCAATTTCTGTAGATAACGTTCAAACGGTCCGAAACTTCAGCGCTGAGGTAATCAAAAAAAAGCTGAACACGAACCTGAAGTTCGTTTTCGAAGTATCGATCGCCATCAATCGATATTGATCAAACTATTGATTTTTTCTGGATGTCGTCCAGGCGGTTCGAAACTTTGGCCCTGGGGGTAGTCGAAGTCGCTCAACACAAATCTGAAGTTCGTTTTTGAAGTATCGACCGCCATTAATCGATATTGATCAAATTATCGATTTTTTGTGAATGTCGTTCAAGCGGTCCGAAACGTTAGCCCTGGGGTTATCTAGGTCGCTGAACACGGATTCGAAGTTCGTTTTTGAAGTTTCGATCGCTATCAATCGAAACTGATCAAATTACGGGGCACGAAAATAGCTGAGAATACCCTGACGTCTTCTACGTGCCAGGGGATTCAGAAGACGTGCGGAATACGTCGCATGACGTGCCTGGGACTCAGAAGACGTGCCAAAGGCGTCGCTCAACGTGTTGGGGTTCAGGTAGACGTGCCGAAGACGTCCAATGTGCTTGGAGATTCAGAAGGTATGCCGAAGACGTGGTCCGCTAGGGGTAGATCATTAAGATGGACCAGTACCAGTAGTGAGGGACCGTTTCACTAATGGAGGATCAGTAGTGAGGAACTCTATCATACTATACACTGTACGTACTGCGAACCTTTTGTACTCCTAGGTAAGGAAAGAAGCTGTACAAGTAGAGCAGCTAGCTCGATGTGATTGTCGTTAGCTTAGTGATGCTGCAACACCGCGCGGAGAGCGCAATTGCGAGGCGCGCCGATAGGCGTGACGGAGCACTTGTGTATAAATAAACCAGTTTTTTACCCTAAATCATTCCGCCTCAGAGAAAACCGCACATCCCGTTCGGTAGTTTTTTTCTGCTCTTTCGAAAACATACGCGGATGTCGCTCTAATTTTTCTAGCCTGATGTCGAAGTGAGCTGACCGATGAGCAGCGTCTGGCACGGTCCGACACTTGTTCCTACCTGCCAGTTAGCTTTGAAGAGGAGCCTTTTGTAAGCCGTATTATAACTGAAGATGAAGAATGGGTCCTTTAAGCAGAGCGGATCGATGACTATATTCATACGCTGCCAAGGCATCTGAAGGATCTGTTCCAGAACAGCACATCTATGAACTCCAAAACATCTGAAGGAAAGTATGCATGGCTTCGATCTAGGCATTCGGTCTACAACAAGTTCAATCGAATTTTAACTTTTCATTATGCAAACTGCTCCACACTGACGAAGGCAAAGCGAAGATGGAGAACATCGACGGCCGTCGCAGTTTTCTGAGTTCTGAGATCGCCAGGATCTCTGGCTGCATTCCATTCCGCATCACTGGTCGTTGGATAAGTCCCGCGGCACCCATCGCTGCTTCGACTTCACCTTGCCGATGCTGCTCAGGTGCCTCGAGACGGTGGCCGGGTGCACGCCGAGGTCGACGGCCAGCGTTCGCGTCGTCGCCTTCGGATTCGCCTCGATGGCCGCCTTCAGCTGCTCGTTGTCGAGCAGCGACTTTCGGCCTTGTCGCTCCTCATCGTGCAGGTTCAGGTTGCCGGTGGCGAACCGCTTGAACCAATTCCGCACCGTCCGCTCCACAGCCGAGTCCGGTCCCCACGCACGGTTGATGTTGCGGGTGGCTTCGGCGGCCGAATGGCCCAGCTTGAACTCGTGCAGCATAATGGCACGAAGCCCAAGCTTGTCCATCTTCGCCACGAAAATCGGCAGCAATCTGGAATAGAGACGACCTAGAGGCAGAGTATGCTCGGAGGCAAGGAACTCAACGAGATGCTCGGACATTCGCTCTCGAGGAGCTGAACAACCACTTGCTATTGGGGTAAGAACCTGCTTCTATGTATATACATGCATATGCATATGTTATACATGTGTATACATAGTATATACCTACTTATATACGTATGCACATATATATGTTCCTACGAGATGGATATATGTGAATATACGGCTGCGCAAGCATCCTACAACACTCTACCAACAGGAGCCGACCCTCAAACCCAATGGTATACTCCTGGGGCCGTATACTCGTGCTCCCCGATTGGGGGAGAATCAATCAATATCAGCATATCTCATCACACCCCGATCCCCCATCGGGGGAGACTCGGGGTAGACGAGCATACGGCCCCAGCAGAGCGTCAAGGGACGGCAGGGAATCGTGCGGGGACCCCTCATCTGGCCAATCGGCGCAGTCTGCCACACCCACTGCAACAGGTTCTCACCCCGTTAGTAAGTGGTTGTTCGGCCCCTTCAGACCGAATGTCAGGGTGAGGAGTTGTGTCGCTCGACAACGTTTTCGTTCAACAGGGACCAACCACATCATGTATTAGGCTATCGCAAAATTAATCGCCGAAACGAACCGCTTACTTCAGACTGCTGTAACTCATCTTAAACATAACTTTACTAATCATCGTAAAAACCACCAGAATCCACACACTTTTGCCAACGAAAAGGTATTGAACCTAATCCTTTACAATAAAAACTGAGACTGCAGGAATGACCGAAACCAAGGAGGGCACATTCAACATCGACCGAATTAGTGAATTGTTTCTGACACAAATGAGAATCAAGAGCTGATAGTCAGTGGGAAAGGTTGGGTGAGGGTGAACCTGGACACCTAAATGGGTCGATTTTCGGCGAGTGATTTATGAGGTGTATGGCCTTGCGTTGTTCTGCAACAAGAGCGGCCCTCCTCTATTCGTCACTGCCGGCCACAATTTTTGCAACTTCTCATACATTTGGTCTATATCACAGCAGTAAAACTCTGCTGTGACTACCTGACCAGAAGCCAGATTCACCAACGACTTACAGAAATTTAACGGAGAAATAACAGATAATCTGTTATTTCTAACAGATATCGATTGGGCGATTTTCGATTCGTGTTCAGCGACCTCGATTAGCCTCACGGCTGAAGTTTCGTGCCGCTTGAACGTCATCCTCAAAAATCGATAATATCGATCGATATCTATTGGTCGACTTCAATTCTTGTTCAGCGACCTTGATTACCCCCGGGGCTGAGGTTTCGTGCCGCTTGAACGTCATCCTCAAAAATCTATAATATCGATCGATATCGATTGGTCGACTTCAGATTAGTGTTCAGCGACCTCGATTACCCCCACGGCTGAAGTTTCGTGCCGCTTGAACGCCATCCTCAAAAAATCGATAATATCGATCGCTGTCGATTGACTCCAAAAACTTCTCCCGTTGATGATCATCCAAATGCCCAGGCACGGTTGCCGACGTGTTCGGCACGTCTACAGCTCGCCATGCATGGTTGCTGACGTGTTCAGCTGCCGCGCCCCAACTCAAGTGTGACGGGCGGAAAGTGTGACAGTATGACAGTGTGACAGTGTGACAGTGTGACACACACCCACCTATACACACACACACACACACACACACACACACACACACACACACACACACACACACACACACACACACACACACACACACACACTTGCTCCTTTATATGTAGTAGGATACCTCGAAACGGAGATTAATTTTCCGACAGCCTAATATTTTTACGGAAATTAAGATATTACAAAGTTTGACAAAGAGCGTTGGCTAGTAAATCGTAAAAATTTATAGCCTGGAATTTAACACCCACACTTGGGGCCGAATTCATCAATAATTAAAGGCCTGTTCATACTTCGCGACGGGAGCGATTGGTCGCCCGCGCAAATCATAATTATCGATTGATGCACAGTCTCCAGCAAAAATCGATACGCATGAATTGCGTGGCCAACTAACTGCTCCCGTTAGCCCTAGTTTATACTTGCGCCGCCCGCGGCACGGCACGAGGACCGCCATAGGTTTTTCGCGCAGCCCCGTCGATATCTGTCCCAAACATCGTGCCGCGCCGCGCAAGTATAAACAAGAGCTTAGGGCTAGTTTATACTTGCGCCGCCTCGCGGCGCGGCGTGATGGTCGTCATAGATTTGCGTCGCTCGGTCGATATAGGTCCATGCACACTTCTGCGACACCGCGGCGCGGCAAAAGGAGCGACGGCCACCTCCGCGAAATCCGGCGGTCGCGGCGCGGTTGCGTTAGAGCATCGTTATAGGCAACGGGAACGACGTCCCAGTGCATGTCGCCCCGCTTGGAAATCATTCCAGACTGCGGCACTCAGCGCTGCGTAGCCTGCGATAGCCGCCGCGACAGTCGCAAGAGTGTGCATGCCCCCTTCCTGCGGCACGTGTCGCAGTGTCGCGCCGCGCCCGTCGCGGCCCTATCCTTCATCATGGCCGTGCCGCGCTGTCGCAGAAGTGTGCATGGGCCTTATCTATTTCTACTATGGTGCCGCGCCGCGCAGCGGTGCAACTATAAACCAGGGCTTACTCCAGTCGCGAAGTATGTACAGGCCCTAAATCCGCGGAAATGCGGGGTATCTGGGGTACATTTATAAGGTAAGAGAAGAGGGTATCTCCCACGATGATGTCACCCCATATCCTACTGATTAGTGGTTGATGAACCTGGCTCCTCACAGTTATCAACTGTCAGAGTGGTTTTCAGGAAGGAAGCAGAGAAGAGAAACATCTGGAAAGATGTTAAGGTGGAGCCTTCGTATATGCGAGGAATCTGCTTTTCTACTCGCGCCACGGAACGGCACATCAGTTTTGAAGCGCGGCGCGATTGAGTAAAATCGCCAGCCGCTGGTCATCGTGACCGTCCATTCTGTAGCGCGACTTGCCGAATGTCGTACCGCAAAATTTCGTCAAATAAGGTGTTTTACTGCGGCGATGTATAAATGCGATGGGGCGCTGCCGCGTGGCGGGAAAAATCAATACCTATGCCATTCTTGGTGCCTCTTCGCACGGCTGCGGAAGCATGGGAGCGCTTAACGTGCGCGCGACCTACAACGCGATGTCATGATAAGCTCGCGTATCGATCGCTCGAAGAGACGAATCGATATGGGAACTTGTCATTACATCCCGTCGCGCGTCGCGTACACTAAACCCTTCCTATAAGACAGGCCTAACCCATATATGGTCCAGGCTTTCTCTACCACAGTTTTTTTTTCTTCGTAGAATTGGAATACCTTTGTTAAATGCGTGGTAGATTAGCATCATGGCAGCAAAATCAGCAAAATATTTCAGCCATTTCCCTTGTTTTCGGCGAATTGCTGCCGTCTGCTTCCATTAAAATGAGAGATGTTCAAATTCTTGCAAAAATTGTTTTCTGTTATTCTCGAAGACATTCTCCTCGAAACTATTAATCTCCATCCCACTCCCAGTGGCATATAACCCCTTTACAATTCTTCATAGTAACCCAAATCACCTCCACGACATGCCGTAGAAGTAGAATGCGGGGCGCATCCTGAAAAGTTTTTTCTTTCCTTTTTTCTTTTTCATATTTCATCTTTTATCGTCTGAATTGAAACGAGCTTCTTCTACAACAAAATAAAGGCTTTGAGACTCAAAATACTTTTTAAGGAAGATTTAGTACGACTTTCTTCAAAATTGTTTAACACACCTTTACTAATAAGTGAAGATAATGTTTGAAATTTTCTAAAAATTTTATTTTTCAGGAAAAATAATAAATTAAACTTTGTTTTAGGGAGAAGAAAGGCAGCAGTTATCTAGTGTATTAAAAGAAGAGATGGCGCCATGCGCTCGACTAGCTCGTTGCGATGATTATTGATTGATAGTGTAAAGGGGTGTGAATCCCCACGCAACCAGAAATTTTACTATGAATCGAATAAAAATCGCGATGTCTTGGACGAGAGCATGATGCAGTCTTCCCTTTTAGCACCAGATAAATGGCCGACTTCCTTTTAGAACAAGTATTAAACCATATTTTTTTCTAAGAACGAAAATTTTATAAAATTTCAAACAATGTGTTCACTTATTGAGCAGGCAAATGAAAACTTCAAAGAAAATTATACCATAATTTTCCATGAACTGAAAATTATTCTAAAATTTTTGGAGAATTTCTTGCTTATTGTATAAGAAGCTCATTTTGATTTGAAAGAGTTCGCTTCGATTTCAAGTCTTAGGGTAGCTTAGAAGATTGCCCAATTTGATTTGAAAGGTGTCCAATTTAATTTTAAAAATGTCCAGTTCGACTAAAAATGGTACATTTCGCCGCTTATATAACCTTATATTACAGAATTTCGGGATACTGTAGTGCATACTGTACATTTATACTACAAGCACCGAGCGGCGCGGCGTTATGGAATCTACCCGTATTGATTAGGCAGCGTTGATGGTCGATATTGATAGCTTTCATAGCGCCGTGCCGCTCCGCGGTAGAAATGTAAATCCCGCCAAAGGGCCTGTTCATACTTCACGACAAGAGCGACAAGAGCGACAAGAGCGACTGGGACGACGGATGTAGTGTGGTGTACGGAAATAATTGCGTACTCCACACTCCGTCCGCGACGAATGTAATGTGAAATGCGTAATTATTTGCGTACACCACACTACACCCGTCGCCCCAGTCGCTCCAGTCGCTCTTGCCGCCTTTGTCGCTCTTGTCGCTCTTGTCGCGAAGTATGAACAGGCCCAAATTGGCGCGGCGGGAGCATAAAAACCCATTCTGCCTGGAGTTTCCTTACCGACGGTGACTAGTTGCGCTCGCTTTGGAAGGCTCAATCCAGCCCATCTCAGGTGTAATTACTCGAGAGCCTTCAAGAACCAATTCTCCACCAATTACCGTCCCGACAATAAGCGCCACGCTGCAAAAAAGAGCGCGGTTGTATCGTTCGCGACTAGCCTACTCGATTAAGTGGCCGTGCACGAGATTGCCTCGCCACATACGACCGTTGAGTCACGCCGCAGTGGGTTTTCAGCAGAAGCCTTGACCCAGGTGACGAAGGCACGCCATACGCAAGCACCTGTATGACCGTAATCGGGGGTGACACCGCGTGTGCGCGCCGCGCGCCGTTTGTGGAATGGTTTGAGCCCGAAATTGCGACCTGGCGAGTGCAATTTACGAGGCACTTCGTTGCTATGAGGGGCTGCGAATTTATGGCGCTCGCACGGCTGGGCGCTGGTCGCGGTTCAGTTGTTGACCAGGCGTGTTCAGTAGCCGAAAGGGGACAGAACTTTGGCGTTAGAACTCTGTCCTCATTTGGGACTCATTTATCCAAATACAAATCAGTGCATTAACCTTCACAGACAATCTGGTACAGATACACCGAAACCGGAGGGATGAAAGGCTTGGCTGGCCTTAGAGAGAACTCCTAACCAGGATCCTGGGGCTGGATCCATCAACGACTTACGTAACTTTTACGGAGAATTGTAAGCTTAAGCGATATGGTGAGGGATAAGCCGCGTTAAAAGCTCAGATAGCGCGGCTTATCGCTCATCATATCGCTTGATAAGCTTACAATTCTCTGTTAAAGTTACGTAAGTCATTGATGAATTCGGCCCCTGGTATCGTGTTTGTCTTGCCCCGGCATCGGTAACAGTAGTCCAGACCCGAGGCCACGCATTGTGCAGTATTGGTGGGGACCTACAGCACGGTTATGCTCTTTCTTTCCAGTCACGCGGCACCGTCTATGCAGCCGAACCGTAGGGACGGAACTGCGATGACGTTTAGCTCCCTGACCAGTCTACAGCCCTTCGCTACTCCCCCGCACGTCTCTGCGCCTTCCCTTCTCCTATTCATAGTACTGCGGCTAATAAAGCATTGGTCTCAAACCCGTCTTCCCGCAACTTCCGCAGACTCAGATGATCATACAGACTTGATACACTACACATGCTACTACCTCTTAAGAACACACACAGCCACGAGTTACGCAACCGACCCTCCACTCCTTGTTAAACGCACACAACAACAAAACTTCGGACGAGTTGTCGCGGTACGGCCGTAGTCCTTTGCCGTCTGCGCCCTTCTAGCTTAGAGATCGCGTCGGCGTGCACGCTGACATTGGATCGATCTCTTGCCCGCGATGGCACTATCGCCGAGAAAGACGTGGTGTAAGGCCTCTGTTATACTCCCGCGGGAGCATCCGCGGAACGTCCGCGGACCAATGGTACACGGCGGAGGCGGGCGTGGCGGGCCGCGACGAGTGGCCCGGCGCGGGGTCCCGACGCGATTTTCGCCCATCCGCGGAAGCTCCCGCGGGAGTATAACAGGGGCCTAATGGATAGCGGGTTGCTTCGCGCGAGGAAGGTTGGTGGCTTGGTGCGCGCATTGCGGCCGTGAAGCAGATTCCGTGCATAACCATACCGGACCTGATTCCTTTTTATTTCTTGCTCTTTATTCTTCTTTTCTGCAAGTTTTGGGCCCGACCACATGCCGCCTCTGAGATTGCAAAGTCGAGATGATGATGGGAGCAACACGCCAAGTTTCTTCCTTTTTACACTTCCTTAGTGTACAACGAAAAAAAAACGAACAAAGTCGTCAATCACCACCCTACGACAGAAAGTCTGCTCCACGGCGCATGTTGTTCTCTATTCATTCGTTGCATCTCGTCCAAGGTGGGCTCAACAACCCGCCGCGCGACCGTGTTCGGGGCGGTGGCGGGCAGCGGTGGCGCGCTACAGTACTCAGCGAGACACCTAATGTACGAACCCCGGTAGACTCGGCTCGCTCCGGAATCCTCGGCGTTCCAACTAATGTTGAAGAGAGGTGGCGGAGGGACACGACCGTCTGGGGCAGCGGCAGACGGGAGAACTGAAGCCCGCGCGCGCTGGCGTTCATACTTCGTCGCAGCGAATCGATGCTGCGTATTCGACGGCTTGCGCGGCAGGACCAAGAGGGCGCAGACTCTGCGTCCTTGAAGGGTCGTGGCGAAAGTCACGACAGGGTGCACGCGACGGCCGCCACCTCCCCTGATTGCGTTACACGCGCCCACTTGAGATATCGTGCGCCGATGGTGTAAAGCGTAGCATTGTTGCCCGGAAAGCAGAAGGTGCAGGTTCGAGTCCCACCGTTTTTTTTTGCAGCGGGGCCAAGATTGGTTTTTTTTTCGAGTCCAGAAGAGTTTTGATCGCAACTAAACATGCTTCTAACTGCCTCCACAATGTTCCGCAGAGGCAGAATTCGTGGCACATTCCCCATGGGGGTTGATTAACATTCCATGTTCGACTCTCGATAAATCTTGGCATCGTTGATGTTGCAACAGATGAGTAGGTTGTGCAGCGTGGCCAAAATTGGTATGCAAGTCTTTATTGCGGCTTACGTTTCGGCGTCGTCGCCTTCTTCGGAGCCACAAACTTGGGTAATTAAACCTAGGATTGATTAACGCCGACTTTTATTCTTTGAATTTATTGGATAGTTTTTCACTGCTGAGAATTTAGAAAAAACGAGCTTTTGGAGCGGACTGGTCACTTTTTTGGATGTCAAAATATTTGGGTTGGTGGAAAAGTTTTGGCGGTTTTTGTGCACGCGCCGCTTTTCGTTCGTTTATTATGAATCAATATTCAACTTACCTCTCTATAACGATAAGAATATTAACAATAATAATACAATACGATAATATAATATAACACCTTAATACGGAATTGTATGAAACAATTAATGGTGAAGAGTAGGAAGAAAATTATGAAGGTTTGAAGTGGACCAGTAAAAATCGCCAGTGCTTTCCGGCCAATGTAATAAATTTTTTGGTTAAAGAAATCGATATCTCGCGAAATGGAACAGCATTGGGAGTTGGAAGCGCGCCAACCAATCATAGCCAATCAGAGCATCGTCCAAACACATGCCAGCCAATCAGGACTTCGACTGTACACGCCCTTTCTCAAGGCCAATTCGATGTGGCCTGATTGGCTGGCCCATTCGCACTTCCTAATGTTGCCCACCCCTTCGCGACATGTACCAGGAAATCATTTGGAATCTTTGAAATTTTACAATTTAGCTGTCTTAAAAAGTGGCCACATGGTCTTAAATTTCATAATATTTTGCCTTTTTATATGAATGCTAAGAATAAAGTACGAGATTAAACGATGATCTTTGGGATGCGCCACGCATTCTACCTCTGGGGGATGTCTTGGAGGCGATTTGAATGCGCATTTGGCCTACACAACGATTTGCAGTGGCCAGTGGATGAACAATTCAATGCTGTGTCCTTCCCAGACAAGTCTGCTACTGATCTACTCAACTCGAAGAGACGGAAGGCTATCTAGGCTTAGGCAGGAACAGAACATTGGAGCGGGGTGCAGGCAACAGACAAGGTTCCCTTCGACTGGGTTATGACTTTCCCAATTAATTAAGAATTGTTTCGTCACCTTCGCTCAGTCGATATCCGTTACTAAAAACTGGAGTTCTATCTCATTGAAACTAGGTTGACCCAATTTCGTTGTCGGCGGTCGACGGAAACGGATTGAGGCGTTTTTCCAGTGGCAGAAATGAACGCAGACGGTGACCGAATGGCTGAAAACCGATGCTCCATTTGGAACACAGATCGCCGGCGCGCGTCGTTGAGACGCTTGGCCTAGACGACCTTTCCACGTGGGTGACGTCTTCTGAACCACACCAATGTTGTCGGGATTCTCCGTCGATTGAGAGCTGGAATTTTGAGGAAACTCCTAGTGAAGAAGGCACCACTGAATCTCTTGGCATTAGGCAATCCGTTTGTGGGATGGGCCACGCATTCTACTTCTACGGCAAGTCGAGGAGACGATTCGGTAGGGTCTTTGGCCCATACAAAGCTAGCGGTGGCCAGACGATCGACAAGTCAGCGCTTAGTCTTTCTCAGACAAGATCGGTACTAAATCGTCGACACCCAAGGGATGAAAGGCCTGGTTTGGCCTAAGCGGAAATTCCGAACCCAGAACCCTGAATCAGAATGCATGCGACAGCCGACGCCTCTTCCAACTGCACTACATACCACGCGTATCTTATAGCTTATTTATTTATGCCGATTCAAGCCAGACACTGTAAAACGGAAGAAATTCATAAGAGAAACAAGAGAAATTGGCTATAAGACAGGGAAGGGAAAAGAAGAAGAAAGACAATGAAAGACAAAGACGTGAAATTTGTGAAAAAATTGGATATGGAGAAGAAATAGATACACTGCGAACATACAAGTTAGAGGAATTATGATGAATGAGGTTGTATGCCACTGAGAGTGAAGACAGTGATGAATAGCTTCGAGTACGTCTTCGAGAACAACAGAAAACAATTCCTGAACATTTTTCACCTTAATGAGGCAGTTACGATGTCAGAAGTTTGCAGGAAACAAGGGCAACTGCCAAAGAATCTAGCTTCAATGGACGTAGTCTGCCACGCTTTTACTTTGTAATTACTATATTATTTCTTATTCATTGTACGTGGCAAACTCAGCCAAAAATGCAACACAAAACAAACGAAATCAAATCAAAACACAATGAACATAAGAATACAAAGGATAAAGGACGGCGTTATTCGATCCGTTTTGGGACGCGCCACGCATTCTACTTCTACAATTGTCGTGGAGGCGATTTGAATGCGTATTCACTTGCGGTGGCCGTCCAATGAACAAGTCAACGCTCTATCCTTCCCAGGCACGTCTGGAACCAAGTCACCGACCCCGGAAGGATGGAAGGCTTGGTTCGCCTGGGCGAGAAATCCGAACCAAGAACCTGGTATCGGGTGCAGGCGACAGTCGGCACCTCCTCCGACTGCGCTACACGCGCCCGAAAAGTAGTACCTCAGGATCTACCCAGTCCGGGAGGGGGGGCACATAACTAAAAATCATGTAATAAATCGACATGAGACTTACAAACCAGCTCCTGAAGAAGACCTAAACGAAACAAAAAAACGATCAGACAGTCAAAAAATAAAATAGCCGCAGTTTTACAACCGTCTCGGCGGGCAAAGAGCCACGCAGTGGAGACTTGCCGCGTGCTACCACCGTTTGACATGTTATAACCAGGACCTAACATGGTGTGAAGGGCGCACAACTTTCCCTGGTTACAATTGCGACGCAAACGTAATTTTTTCGTTTTTTATTCGTGAATTCTTCTAGTTTAGGTCCTTTTTTGTTCTGCAGGGGCCGCTCGGTTAGTCTCAAGTCCATCTACTACATACTTTTTAGTTATGTGCCCCCGGACTAGGATAGATTCGTACCTCACAATAAGTACATCAATCTAATCGAACAAATCAAAACACTAACCAGAGAAGGGTCTCGGTCAGGCGTATGTCTGAATGGCGAAGAAGAACACTGCGTGAAAACTGTGAGAATCTCCATCCTTCAAGTAGTAAAAAATTATGTTCCATTTCTGATAAGTGTTTCAACTCACTGAGGTACATAGGAGTTCTGAAAGTTTACCACAGAGTCGTTGTGTCGCACAAAACGATACCTTCTAAACATCGAATACGCAGAAGCGCAAAAACACCGCTTCATAGACGCGGGATCAGACGTTCGATCCCTTGCAGGGCTGGGCGGAATTTCTGTTTTCTGTGTTTTTTTTTTGATTTTCTGGCGATTTTGGAAGATTTTTTTCTGTTTTCTGGGAAAATGGGGCAAAATTGGGTCAGAAAACAGAAAATTTCAAAATTTTTGGAATCCAAACGCACCGGACGCCTCGTCCCGCGTCGCCTCCACAGTGTGTTGCGGAAGCGCGCTCCACCGCGAACACCTGACCGAATCGATTGCGCGGGCGGTTTTTTTCAACGCGATCTAAGTTTTGTCCACCTCCTATTGTCACTATGTGTAAATCTCGGATCCTGAACTGAAGATCGGTATATAGGTTTATTTGTTTCCTCACGTTATTTATCGTTTTGTGAAGCGATTTCGTGAGCTTCAAGGCTTTTATTGGTAGCAATTTGTAATAGCCTTCACTCAGGTAGTGCTGAACATTGTCGGTTCTGAAATGTTTAGACAAAATTTGAATTAAAATGAAAACGGAACTGTCAAAAATGGGCGCTAGCTAAATGTCATTTTCCTTATGAAGTAATCTGAAACGTTGATGAGTCTTCTACTTGAAAATTTTATGCCCTTAGAGTGATTTTTACGATTTCTAGACCTTTATAATAATACGCTTCCTGTTTAAGTAAGATTCAAGCAACTTATATAACTTAAATAGCTATTTTGAAATTTTCTGTTTTCTGATTTTCCGGCGTTTTTGGCTTTTCTGTTTTCTGTTTTCTGGGAAAATTTTTAAAATTCCCGCCCAGCCCTGATCCCTTGCCTTGCAGTAATTTTGCATTTTTTCGGATATTCGATGTTTGGAAAGTATTGCTTTGTAAGGCATAGCGACTCCATAGTAATCTTTTAAAGGGTCCTAACTCGGTAGGTTCAAGGGCTTTGCAAAAGTGGAACAGATTTTCAGCTATCTGACCCGTGGGCGCGTCTAGCGCAGTCGGAGGAGGTACCACCGGCTGTCGCGTGCACCCGATACCAGGTTTCTGGTTTGGATTTCCCGCCTAGGCCAACCGAGTCTTCCACACCTCTGGGGTCGGTGAATTGGTAGCAGACTTGTCTGTGGAGTGCAAAGCTCTGACGTGTTCATCGGATGGCCACCGCAAGTGACTGTATGGCCGAATACGCGCGTTCAAATCGCCTCCACGACTTCTCGTATAAGTAGAAGGCGTGGCGCATCTCAGAAGGGATTGACTAACGCTGTTCTTTATCCTTTATTTGAACGGTGGAGATCACGCAGAGATAATCATCTTCGCCAATCAGATATAAGCCTGAGATCCTTCACTGGTAGAGAGCTTATTCCAGCGGATTCCTCTAAATAAGAACTTTGGATCCTAGTCGTGAAAGTGAGCAGCATTGGGAGGGTCATGCGCGCCAGCCAGTCAGGCCGAATCAACTGGTTTTGTTTTTTGATTTAGGCAGTCTACGCCGACAAAGGTATAATTTGGTCGCAATCATCCAGCTCAATTTGTGACGAAAAATATTTAAAAAAACCAACTCATCATATCGCTTCCATCTTATATATTGTGAACAAGTCATACCTTTTTTGGCGAAGACTGTCTAGATTAAAGAATACAGTTTGCTCGTCCTGACTGGCTGGCGCCCAACCTCCTCCCAATGCTGCTCACATTCGCGACAAGGGCTCAAAGTGCTTATTGAAAGGAATCTGCAGGAAGTTCCTTATTTTATTTAAGTCAACGTTGTCGACCCGCTGGGATGGCCGGAGAACACGTTCGCTTTGAAGACGAGTTTATTTCCGGCCACTCGGGGCCAAGACAGACGTCGAATGAAGGACTCATTACTGGGGACTCGCCCTATATACGCTTCGGATTACGGTAGCGCGGGAAAAGTTCGCGCCGGGACCTCAAGCATATGAAATTCGAAAGTGCAAAGGACAACTGGTACCGGCAATCAATACTAGGCATGGAGCATCTCTACTAACACACAGAACTCGACACAAGATCACTTCTTGACATTTGTTTATTTATTAAGGAGCTTCCCTGCAGATTCCTGTCAATGAGCACTTCGGGTCCTTGTCGCGAATGTGAACAGCATTGGGAGGATGCGCACCAGTCCGTGGCAGTCTTTGCCAAAAAGGCATGATTTGGTCACAGTGTATAAGATGGAAGTGATAGGGTGAGTTGTAAACTTTTCGCCTCAAATTGAGGTGGCAAGGAATCCCTGAAATTATCAAAGAAAAATGTGTTTCAAAATTCCATAAGGAAATACAAAATAAAAATAAAACGAGAAAAAAGTGCAAGTTGCAAATTTGGACCGCGTGGTGAGGATGAGGCGCGCCAGCCAGTCATTACGAATCAAACGCAGCCCCGATCAATTAAGTCTGGCGATGAGTGACACGCCCATGCCTTGCGGCCTGATTGGCTGGCGCGCCTCATTCTTCCAATGCTGTCCGCATTCTCGACACGGAACGACTCGTTCTGTTCAACTGCGATAAAGATTTCTTCAAATAGGATTAGATTCCACTGAAGATATGACGGCGACACTCAAGAAGGGTCGTGGAACTTGAAATCCTCTCCAGTTTTCTACGCTGCCGTTCTCGGCCAGCTGTCGAAGATGTCTGGCAACCACAGGTGTTCCTTCGGCAGCTTTCAACTTCCAGTCTGCAGCAGTCGCACATCATGTCGTCGTCGAAGCAGCGTCGAACGATGCACTTGAACATCCGAAAAAACGACGTCGCGAACGGCGAAAAACGCGCAATCGCGTGCCGATGAATTGTGTGGTGACAAGGCGACGACGACGACGACGAACTGCTGTCCGGTTCACCGGTCGTGGATGCGTCGCAGTTATGACGATTCAACGAAAACCCGCCACCGGAGCCTCTTTTTCTCACAGCGGGTCTTCCCGTTCTTCAGCGACAACTTCTTGCCGGAATAACACGAAGTGTTGAGGTGAAATGAGCGACGAGCAGAAGATTCCCCTTATGCGGGGACCTTCGATTCTCGAAGGAAATCTAAGGATAAGACTACTGGTTTAGTAAACGATAAGAATAAGGGCCGACGTAATTCAGTCCCTCATGGAATGCGCCACTTATTCTACTTCTACGGTGTGTTACAGAGGGAATTCGAATGCGTATTTGGTCTCTACAAAGACGTAGGCTGGCGAAAAGGTGGAGAAGTCAGTTTTATACTAAGGTGAAGGGTGGGGTGCACTTGAAAGACGACACATCATCGTCCAAACGCATCCATAGATGTTATAACGATTTTTTGTTGCGATCAAAACTCCAGCCCCTGGCGGGACTCGAACCAGCACCTCCAGCTGACCGTTCCGGAATCCTCTACGCCATTACACCACCGGCGCCGTTTGATCCAACGAATCATCCAACATCCGTAATGTCTCTTGCAATACAAAACAGTGGCTAATGAATATAAAGGACTTTTTAAGACATTTATAAACTCGGTTTTATCTGTTGAGCACACCCTATGCCGTTTCACGTCTGACAGTGCACCTTCTGAAGCGGACTAATCATTCTCCAAGGGGGTCTTAGTAAATTTTCGGTTTAAAAATTATTTTAAATCTTTCTAAAGTTTTATAATTTAGCTGTCTCACAAGTCGAACACATCGTCTGTATCACCATAGCATTTTGGTTATTTTTACTAAGGGATAAGTACGGCATTACTCATTCCCTTTCGGGATGCGCCATGCATTTTACCTCTAAAGGATGTCGCGGAGGCTACTTGAATTCGTATTTGGCATAGACAAGTCTGGTTCTGTCCGGTTTCTGGTTTCACCAATCCCGGTGGTGTGGAAAGCTCGTTGGCCTAGAGGGAAATTCGAACGAAGGACATGGAATCGGGTGCGTGCGACAGGTGGCGCTTCATCCGACTGCGCTGCCATGCGCCCGATTTTTCAGATTCAATAGCTAAAAAAATCAAATGAAAGGAATAAAAGATAAAGACTGCACTACCGCACTCCCTCCATATTATTTATTTATTTATTTATTTACTTATTTATTGACGTGCGCAAATACACAACATATACAAACACACATGATAATCGATCGAAAAAGGATATGTCAGGGGTGAATATCACACAAACAGTATCACTTAGAAAAACCAACATGAGGAGGCGGAGAGAAGAAAAGAGAATTTAATTAGCCTTGGTGGAATAAAATAAGCAGCTGGAACTGTTTGACAAGCAAATCTGAACAGGGTAGCATCCATCAAATTTAACCAAACATTTTGCGAATGATAAGATTTTTAAAAGCTTGAACAGACAGTCCTAAGATATCTTCTTCTTCACTAAGGAACTTGTTGAACTCCCGAAGGTTTCTATATGTAATGAAATTTGACCTAAAATGAATTTGACCTACTTTATATCCCTGTGGCAAAATCCTAGATTAGGTCAAATTTCTTTACATATAGAAACCTTCGGGAGTTCAACAAGTTACTTAGTGAAGAGAAAGATATCCTAGGACTGTCTCTTCAAGCCTTTCAAAAACGTATCATTCGCAAAATGTTTGGTTAAATTTGATGGATGCTACTCTGTTCGGATTTGCTTGTCAAACAGTTGCAGCTGCTTATTTTATTCCACCAAGGCCAAATAAATCCTCTTTTTTCTCTACGCCTCCTCATGTTGGTTTTTCTAAGTGATACTGTTTGTGTGATATTCACCCCTGACATATCCTTTTTCGATCGATTATCGCGTGTGTTTGCGTGTGTTGTGTATTTGCGCACGTCAATGAATAAATAAATAAATAATATGGAGGGAGCGCAGTAGTACAGTCTTTATCTTTTATTCCTTTGATTTGAGCCTACCGCTTCTTGACGTCGTCAGTGGTGCAAAAAAAGTTACTGGATCAATTGAAACTCTTTTTGTCAGGATCTTAAGCATCATGGTCAGAGATACTTTCCTACGTCTGTTCTGAAGAGTTTGAAGGCCAAGGTCCCTGGCCCTCCTAATGCCATTTGGAACAGCTTTATAATCTCTCTCAAAACATCTCATATATAGCTTCCTAGTAAAATTATTTCGTACACTTTCTAGCAGCTCTATCTCTTTCTTTTTAAACTTACTCTTATTACATACTTACATACATACTCTTACATACTCTTATTCCAAACTCCGCTATCGGGCGAACGTAGGATTTGTAAGCTTGTAAAAGTAATTTGGGTTCATTCATACGCAGAATCTTGAACAACAAATAGCTCTTATAATTTGCTTTCTTCACGACTGCACAGTAGTGGTTTTTAAGATCGAGGTTGCGCGATATCAAAAAGCCTAAGGTCATACTTCGCGACAAGAGCGACTCGTCACCCGTGCAAAACATGCAAATCGATTAAACCCGAGCGCGCGCCGCCGAAAAGTGTTCATACTCGAGCGCCGGCGCCGTCACTCTTGTCGCTCTTGCCGCCTGTTCATACTTCGCGTAGGCGCCGGGAGCGACAGGAGCGACGAACGGAGTGTGGAGTACGTAATTACACCGCACTAGTGCTGGAAGGTAATATTCCTGTTCTGACGTTCTTGATGCAGATGTAAGGAGGGCTTTCATGTCATTTTGAGTGCCAGACTGACGATGTAGGTAATATGATTGTTCCCTTCTGTCTGTTTCAGTTTCTAACAACTTTTTTGACTAAAAATATGACTGTTTGCTTGTGTTTGCCTCAGTTTCCAGAAACGTTTTACTAATATGACTGTTTGCTTGTGTCTCTTTCAGTTTTCAAACACTAATGCAATTGAATAGTTAGGCGTAAAGACCTCTATTTACTTGATATTTTAGGCCACGAAGTAGACGTTATGGTGCAATTACGTACACCACACTACGTCCGTCGCCCCAGGCGCTCCTGTCCTCAGACACTCGCAGCGGTGACGACTGCGGGACGGCGCGGTCACCCTCGGAACAAATCAGCGGTGACTCGGCTGTGCCGCAGTCGTCACCGCGCCATCCCCCGACGGTGACCGGACGCTGACCGGAGTTGCCATTCCTTCGCTCACGTAGCGTTTGCTCATTACATTTAGGCTTGCTTATTGTAGTTTGTACACATGTAGACCATTTAATTTTATTACATATCTTACATAATATTTAGTGGGTGAACACATACAGTATTCGACTCCACAATGAACAAGAAGCATTTCACAACCGGAGAAATCACCGACGCAAAAAATCTGGCAGGTAATACTACATGAGGGAACAGCAGAATCTCTAATAAAAAACAATGATGCAACAGGAACAAAATCACAAGCATTGTACACCGCAGATTAGTTAAGAAGCGATCGGAATATGAAGGTTTGTGGTCATAATCTTAATTCATGGAACGGATCCTGTTCATACAGCAGTAAGGCATCGTAGGCGGGTTGACTGGAGACTTCATTGGCCGCAGACGTAGCCATCCGGCTGAATGACACTTCTAAAAAATCAAAAATCCTACTATGCTTGTTTTTCTCGAACTTGCTCTAAGTTAGAGGACATACCACTCAACGGTTACAACGGTGTATAGAAAGAATGGGATTGTCATTATCTAGATAACATTTGCAGCCATTTTCAGCAGAGGATTGGTAGTTCTGGACAGTGGTGTCGTGGATACAGCTCTGAAATAGTCCGACATAAGTCCAAACTTGGACTATACTAAATTTGAGACATAATGCGAGACAGGATATAGACTTACCTTGAAGAAGACTGCAGCGCTGCTTCCTCGAACCAAGCCGTGTGCCTGAGCGCGTGGTGGTTGATCATCGAGACCCGTTCTGTCAATGGAAATAAGCAGAATAGCTGACTCGCAGCTTCACCGAGCTCACGTAAACTCTGAAACAAAAGCCAACAGTGAAGGTCTAGCTCCAAGCTCGCTGTATTGTTGGAAAGCGTCGTTATGAGTATCCTCACCTGAACACTGCGAGCGGCCTAGAATTCATCCATAATTGCGTGGGCATAACAGGTAACTGCAAGACAATGACGTAAATTATACAAGCTAAACAGTCAGAACTTTAAGCAGAGAAAAAGCGGATTGTATACCTTTTTATGGGTGCGCAGCTCTCCATCAGATTGTTTTCTAGTGCAACAGCGGCTTCAACGCGAGAATACTTTGCCATTACTGCTCAGCGAACTAGTACTGTAGAAAGCGACAATGAACAACATGCATATCTGCAAAAATCACTTCTAAGGTGGTGCTCAGAAAAAGAAACCATTTTAGGATCAATGATCAATGATGGTTAACGAGAAGGTTAGAACACAAATTTTACAATGTTTAAAGGAAAGAATTGAGAAGAGGATATGAGGGATGACAGCCGTGAGAAAGGGTGGAATTACAACGTGTTCCAAAGAGAATGGGAAGGATGTGTTTTGCTTTGCCTGATATCCTCACCCCAGGTTTACCTTCAAGCTGAAAGAGGATTTCTATAGAAATAGAGAATAGACACATAAATAGAATAATAAACCTTCGCTCACGCCTCGGAAAAAGAACAAAACAAAAAAATCAATTCGACTTACTCCTGCCGAACTGGTGAGTGTCCACGAAAATCAAAATGTTCGTTCCATCGCAAAAGTCAAGCAAGTCAGGGACAGCAACCTGAAGACACATTTTTCAGTAGAACGCCGAGGAACTAGATAAGGTAATGATTGTTATCAAGGAGCATGAAGGAGGAAAGAGAAACCGATACGAAACAAGGTACCACCAGATCACAGCAAGTCTAGAACGGAGAGGCGGACCTCTTCCCTCTTCATAGCATTAGAGCTATTTGTCACAAAGCTATTGAAATGAGAACGTGCCGTTGCCCAACTACATACACTATGCAACTGTAGGAAGTCAACTAGGACTGCCACAGGTAGGACGAAGCTGCCAGTTCTGAGATGCAGGGTGGACCCTCTAGCCTTGTACCCTAGAACAACCCGGATTAGCGCGCGCTAATTCAACACTTCCGTCTGCGCTGCGTGTCGTGAAGAGCGGCGAGTGACGTCATGCAGCCGCTCTCTTGCCGCTCGCGGAGCTCCGCCCTAAAATGCCACCCAGTCGTCACCCGCAACGTCATAATTCGTCATCGTCCCCGAGTGGTCACCCCAGCGAGTGTCTGAGTCGCTCTTGTCGCCTGTCCATACTTCCGCGCTCTGTGCACGCTGCGCTCTTGTCCCTGCTGTCGCAAAGTATGAACAGGGCATAAGTCACGAAAGTCCTTGACAGGTTGTAAAGTAGATCTCTGTAAGTTGTATAATATCGTGTGATCTTTGCCTCGGGATGCAACTGTGAGACATTTGGTCTTTTCCGCAGAAAGGGGCAGTTCCCAGTCCCTAGACCATGGATCCATGTAGTTAATTGCTGCCTGTAGAGAGTCTGAATCTTCTTTCTTTTTAATAGCCTTATAAATTTTTATATCGTCAGCATAAACCTTGCAGGAGACACCAAATCGCGAAATTTCAACAGGGAGTTCATAAGTATGAATAACAAAAAGCAATGGAGACAGAACTCCACCTTGTGGAACGCCACTGTAAGTCGACGAGAATTCGTCTTTTACCCTGACTTGGAACGTTCTGCCCGATAGAAACTCTTTCATCCATATGACAATCATTGGATGTATTCCTATCATATCCATCTTTAAAAGTAGTTTAGATATAGGAACCTTATCGAATGCTTTCCTAAAGTCAAAATAAACTACATCTGTTCGTACTTTATCCTCAAGGGCAGTGGTCCAATCATTTAAAGCTGTAGGCATCGCAGTTTCAACAGACCTACCCTATAAAAAGCCGAACTGATTCTCAGATATATAATAATACGTTGTAGTAGATTATAATAGTAGCTCAAGACCAGCTTCTTCGCTGGCAACAATCTTGATCAAATTGCTCTGTTAAAACCGCTGGAATGCGCATGCTTATGCATCTTTGGTAGTCTCCAAATGCAACAAAATAAGTCACACTTTCCAATCTGTAATACCTGAGATCTTGATACACTATAAGAACTGACATTCAAAAACGAAAATGTTTACCCGCATCACATGCAGTCCGTTGATCATCGAGTTGCTCGAGCGGACGCCAGCAACGTCTCCATTCGTCCCTGTCGCGTGCCAGAGTGCTCCAATAGATCCTCCTTGCTAGGGGAACACAAGGAGCGTCATATCATTCGTTCAGGGATTTCGCGGAGAAGTTCCAAACAACGCGTTGTTGGACTTTGCGTCGCTGGTGGTCGCTCTGGTGTTCTCTTGACATCTCGCGGAATCCAGTCGCTGGCAATTGTTGTCCGAAACCCGGAACTGCAGAGGTCTGCGAAACGCATTTCGTGGCCGGCCCACCTAATTTTCGACGACTTGGTCGGTGTGACAGCGTCTGGTCCTCCATCGTCCGTGAAACCCGGAACTGCGGAGGTCTTCAAAGAGCTGTCTGGATTAGGTAACTCCGAGCCTTCCCGCCTACCCCTCCCTACCGTTTAAAAATGCGCCCGAAATATTTAGTTTAGAATTCAGCATAAATCTCAAAGGAGCGTACAATCGAATCTAGCACTACCGTAACTGACGGTAGGAATCCGAAGTCTAATGTGAAGTTATTCCTGACTAAAATATGCACTGTATACAATATCTAACGATAGATAAATTTGTTTTTCTCAACCTAATACTACTTAATGAATCAGCAAAATTTGCGGTGGAGAGTTGGGGTAGAAATATAGCATTCGTATGTCGAACCGGACTGTTTAAAGCAAACAGGACACTTCTGAAGTCAACCTGAACACCTTCCAAATCAAAGCGAACGTCTTCCAAGTTCACGCCCTTTTCAAGGGGACAAGGTAAATTTCCAGTTAAAATTTGGGTTTAACTTCCTTTCAAGATGCATAATTTGAAGGGAAGTCATACCCAAATTTGTCTGCCCAAAAAAAACGAATACGGTATTTAGACTTATTTTAAATTGCATGGAAAGAGCTGCTTCTGAGTGTAATCTTGTCATATCTAACAGATCGCACCATGCACTCCTCCAACACTTCACTCTTCGTATATGATTGATAGTGTAAATACAGCTTGCCCTACGTCAAGGGGTAAAAGGATAAAGGACAGCGTTATTCAATCCTCTTTGGGATGCGCCAGTGCATTCTACTTCTACGGGATGTCGTGGAGGCGTATTGAATGCGTATTTGGCCATACAATGACCAGCGGTGGCCAGACGATGTACAAGTCAGTGCTTTATCATTCCCAGACAAGTCTGGTACCGATCCACCGACCCCGGAGGGCTTGGTTGGCCTGGGCGGGAAATCCGAACCAGGAACCTCGGGTGCAGGCGACAGCCCGCGCCTCCTCCGACTGCGCTTCACGCGCCCAATCTTGAGCGCCGAATCAACTTACCCTACGTTGCACAATAAAAATGTTTTGTTAATTGTTTTTCACCCCATCGATTAGTGCGTAACTCTGTGAAAATAGATTTTAAAATAGTTATCACCTCCTTTATCCTCTAATGCAGAAGCGATCATTTCACCGGGTCTACGAGCCCTGTGAGAGATGCCACACTTGGAAGAGAACGATTTCCGATCGGCCTTCATTCTACCTCTATTAGCGTTCTTCATGGCATCGACCAGTGTGCACACGAATGGAAGTGGATGCCGGTGTGCTCTTGACCGGCCATTAGCCTATTCTTTGTCACCGCGTGGACGCACGTCGACACAATCGTCGAATGCGTGTGTGTGTGCGTATGAGTTTTTTGCGACCGTCTCGCCGTGACCCCGAAAGGAGACGTCCAATTTCAACTCCACACCTCGCCGCGAGTTCCTCGTTGGCGATTCGACTGGTAGGGGTCGGAGCTAGCCTTGTTCTGGGAGAATCTCTGGTTCAGTTCTTCCACGTGGTTCTTGAGGTGTTTCATGAAGAGCAGCATTTTGAGGCAAACCAGAGCTTACGTAAGCTCTCGGTTATCTCTTTTCCATTGGTTAGCGGCCAAAGGGTTTCAAATTCCAACCCATCCAGCTTCTTTAGAAAAGTAAAGGCGTTAGTCAACTCCTTTGCGAGATGCGCCACGCCTTCTACTCTACTGTGGTGAAGGCAATTTGAACGCGTTTTGACCTATACAATGACTTGCGATAGCCACCCAACAGACAAGTCAGTGTTTTGTCCTTCCTCGACAAGCCCAGACTTTCAAACTCGATACCACGACTTGTCCTGGAAGAACAACCCCCTGACTTGTCCATCTCTTTGCCACCGCAGGTCACTCTACAGACCAAATACGTATTCAATCCGGTTCCACGAATTGTAAAAAGGTAGAATGCATGGCGTATCTCGCGAACGAATTGACTTACGCTGCTGATCTTTACTCTTCTTATGATTTACCGATGCGACTACGAAAATTAGGTGGGCCGGCCACGTAATGCGCTTCGCAGGCACCCGCTGGACAGAGCCTTCACCGACTGGATTCCGCGGAGTGTGAAGGGAACACCAGCAGGGCCCGGATTCATTAACGACTTACCGGCAAGTAAATGCAAAACCTACCGCCACTCCCCACCTACGCGCGATTTATGAACGCGCGGTGGGGAAACCCAGAGATTCGAGGTAAATTCTACCTCGCCAGAACGTGGGGGAACATTACCTCTATAGCAAGGGTTTTGCTCCGCTGCTAATTGCTGACCCAATGCAATCTTTTCCTGGCAGCGGAGCAAAACCCTTGTTTTGCCTGTCATAAATCAGAAACAGAGGTAAGCTCCCGGAAAGTGACGGGTAAGTGGCCGTCGGGGTAAATCGGGGTAGGATTTAGCCGGCTGCGTTCATGAATCCGGCCCAGGACGCCACCAATGCGCTGGTCGGACTTCTTCGTGGAAGCCCTGATCGAACGATGTGACGCTCTTCGTGTCCTTCGAGCGGGTGAGGGATCCATTGGAGCACTCTGGCACGCGGAAGGGAAGAACGAAGACGCTGCTGGCGCCCGCTCGATCAACGGGACGACAGGTGATACAGGTGATGATTGACCGATCGACATTGATCGGTTCTCTGATTCTCCGTAGGTGTCTCAGTTGCTGGCCACAGAAGGCCATTTTACGTTCGAATTGAACATTACAATGGCTTCCACGTTATCCTGCAAATGTAGAATGCATGGCGCATCGCAGAGAAGGGATTGTTCAAGCTGGTTTTTATCACTTTCCCTTTTATTGGCAGACTGATCAATACTGTTTACTTGTTGTCTGGATGACTACCAGTCATCATACGCTCTTACTTCACATAGTGAAATCAAAAAAATCAATAACATTGACCGCTATTAACTGGGAAATCGATATTATTTCCTTCCTGAACTCACACTCCGAAATATTTGCGCCGACCGATCTTGATCGGTTAGGCGATTCGGCATGGGTGCAGCCATGTTACTGCAGCCGAGCGGTAATTAATTTCGCGCGGAAGGTCATACAGACAAACGGACAGATTGACTCTTTATCTAAGGATGGAGCTTTCCCAATTTTATTTATTTATGCAAGGATGGTGCGCTTTCAAGAAGAGTGCCAAGACTAGTCAACAAAATATCGGAGAAACAAATAAGCTGTGTATGAAGATGAAAAGAAATATAATAAAACAGTCTAAAAACAGATGACAATTGATAATTATTCCTTCAGCGGAAAGTACGGCAAAAGAGGATAAATTTCCAGTTTTTTTTAAAGGTTCAAGGAGACACAGGAAAGGAAAAAGGAAAGGAAAAGCGGAAGAAAGCTAGGGAGAACATTACTCTTCACGATGTCGATGCATGCGAGAGGAATCTAGCCCTGGGGCCGGATTCATCAACGACTTACAGCAATCTAACAGAGAAAATTACGGCCGAAATCTCTGATAGCGCAGATTATCAAGCAATATGGCGAGCGATAAGCCGCGCTATCTGGGTCTTCCGCTGTGAATTCTCTGCTAAAGTTATGCAAGTCGTTGACGAATCCTACCCCTGGATTTTCGACAATTAGGTATTCGCTATCCCTAACAATATTACATAGATGTGGTATGCATGGCTCACCCAACGATGGGATGGTAGGTCTAACCTTCATCCTTTTATAGTGCTGAACCAGTCAACGCTTTCTTGTTGATTTCTGGCCACAAAGACGACATTGATAATTCAGATGATCCTTTCTAGAGTAACGGATAAACGGTGATTGTCGACGTCAGTCAGCCTTTTGGCGGAATGCGCCACACATTCTACTTCTGCGTAATGTTGTGGAATAGTCGACAAGGATATTTAACGGAAGCCAACAGAGTAGCCAAATGAGCAGAAAAAGCTAGTACAAGGTTGTTGGATTATAAGTGTCGTTTTGCTCAAAAAGAACGTTCGCTACAAGAAAAGAACGACCATGCCTTAGTACAGGTAATCTTCATTATTATCAATGATCTGTCGCCAACGCCTTCGTAAGGATTGGATGCCTTTCCTGAAGAACTCCGGTGGCTGCGAGAAGTTGGACACCCAAATTTCGGCTTCGTCACGGTTCTTGAATTTTTTCTCCGCCAAGGCGTGCAGCACCGACCAGATAAGACAGTAGTCTGATGGCGCAAGGTCTTGGCTGTAACGCGGATGAGGCAGAATTCCCAGCCCAACTCTTCAATTTTTGCACTGTGATATTTGCGACGTGCGGTCGATCGTTCTCATAGAGGAATTCCACAGTTGTTGTGTTCACTCCTCGTTGACGCAGTGCTTGATCCATGCGGCGCAGTTGTTCTTTGTAAGGATCTGCCGCAACTGTATGGCCCGGATCCAGCACCTCAAAATGCATCAGACCCTTACTGTTCCACCAAGAGCAGAGCACGACTTTTCTCCGTGAATGTCAGGCTTCGTCGTTGTCTTCGAAACCTCACCGGGGCTCAACCATTGCCGCTTTCGTGTGGTATTGTCGTAGTGGATCCACTTCTTATCCGACGTCACGATGGAGTCGTAGAAACTGTTGTTTGTGTTTTGTGGATGAGAATTTCAGCGATGGCGACTCATGCTGCCTTGCTTGTGCCGCTGAGCTGATGTGGCACTCATTTTCCACGCCGATTTGAGTTTCCCATTGTATGCAAACAATCGGCAACCGGACCTCTGTGCAAGCTCATGTGTAGATTGTGTTGGATCGGACTCGACAGCTTCCTTCATTCAATTCCTGCCCATCCACAACTTCAGGATGCCGTTGATGTTACTCGTCTTTAAGGCCCGTTTATACTTCGTCGCGGCGCGACGCCACGCCACGTATAGTGGCAATATTGATTGTGCGACGCGATCGATCAATTTGGCCTCATTGCGTGGCTATCGCGTCGCGCTGCGACGAAGTAAAAACGGGGCCTAAGGATCTCATCATCGTCTCGGAAACGTTGAAACCATCGCTGGCATTGACGTAGTGGTGTAACTTCGTTACCAAATACACGGTGTCTCAAAAAAAAGTATACACTGTTGAAAGGTGATAACTTTGCTCACAATAAGTATTATGAAGAAATTAAAAGCTCCCATGAATTCTTAGGAAAATAGAAACTTTCTGACATTTCAAACTTTCTGAAGCGGTATGGAACGCGCCATGCGCTCATCTGAAATTTAGCATTTCACCCTCGATTGATTGTGTTTCGCTTGATTACTTGTTATAATTTCTTCACAGGGTGGCCATTTTGATTGATTTGAGCCTCTTTTAAGGTTTAAAACTTGAAAATACACTAAAGCTCGCAAAAAATTTAGAGTATCCTAAAGAAATGTGGGCACTATTTGAAAGGTTCCAACATTGCTTGTAAAAAACATTTTGAAGACGTTTGAGACTTTGAGACCCAAATGAAAGCACAACGTAACGAGATTTTTGTGGTGTGTACATATGTGTTCAAGATTGCGCCATGCCCCCGCCCGAGACCTTGCATTTTAAACTCGATTGATTGTGCATGGGCCGAATGCTTGTTACAATCTCGTTGCTACTTGGCCGCATTAGCCTGTGCTGTGCTTCTTTTAATGTTTAGAGCTTGACAACCATGTGAAAGACACGTAACATGCAAGTTGACTTTTACATAGTTTAACTGTGAGCAGGAGCCCCATTTTCCAAGTGGGGTTCTGTGCACTGATGAAGCAACATTCAAGTAGAATGGACAGGTTAGTCGGCTTAACTGCAGCTACTGGACGACGAAGAACGTGAAAAGAAACACAACACAGGTTAATCTGGCCAAGTAGTAACAAGATTGTAACAAGCATTCAGCACATGTATAATAAATCGAGTTTGAAATGCAAGGTTTCAGATGGGGACATGCCGTAATCTTGACTATATACCCGCCACATAAATTTCGTTACCCTGTGCTTTCATATGAGCTTCAAAATACTCAAAAACTTCACTAGCAGCAAGCTTAGAACCTTTCAAATACTACCTGCATTTTTTAGGATACCCTGCATTTTCTACAAGCCATAATTTGTTTTTAAGTTCTAAACCCTAAAAATAGTACAAATCAATCGAAACGGCCACTTTGTGGAGAAATCATAGCATGTATTCAAGCGAAACACAATCAATCGAGTGTAAAATGCAAAATTTCAGGCGAGTGCAAGGCGCAATCCATACCGCTCATATGCCAGAAAATTTCTATTTTTTTAGGCTTTCACGTAAGCTCCCAACTTCTTTAATACATAGATTTATAGTGTGCAAAGTTATCACCTTTCAAACAGTGTATACATTTTTTTGAGAGAGAACTTGTACTCAGACAAGATGCGATGGGACTCTGCAGCAGTTGTTCCTTGCTTGAAGTCGTACAACAAGCAAACCAGCACCCAATACTTTTGCTTGATCATCGTTAATCTAAAGATTTTCTTTAAAAGGGCCAACGGCCCAAGAAATAACAATAGCAGAGAAATGTCATATCGTAAGCAGGCGACATTTATAATCGGACAACATCCTAAATCCAATCATAGTATAATAAAGAGAAGGATAAGGACAAAGGACAGCGTTTCTTACTCCCTTTTGGGATGCGCCACGCGTTCTACTCCTACGGGTTGTCATAAGATAATGTAAATGTTTCTGGCTTGAGGTGGCCAGCTGATGAACAAGTCAGCGTTTTGCACCTTCCAGACAAGATTGGTACCAATCTACCGACCACGAAGGAATGGAAGGCCTTGTTGGTCTGAGCGGGACTCGATCCAGCGACCTAGATTTGATGTGCAGGCGACACCCGCCGCCTCTTTCGACTTTGCTACCATGCGACACAGCCTCTTTAATCAAGTGGAACTGCAGGAATTCTAGACAAGGTAGATAGCTCCTTCTACGCACAGTATTTCTGCGCTAAATTGCATTATTGCATTAGCCGCTTGACTAATCTCTAAACCTAAGTGACCGTAACTCCGCCGGCACGGTCATTCACCTAATTCCCTTGCTATCAGGCTATTCAGGGCGACATTCTTCAGTGGTGAGTGACTGAGTGATGTAAATGTCGTGCTTAATATATTAGTGGACAACGCAGACTGAACGTCGACGTAGAGGGAACCATTTAACTCCTGAGGAACTCCGATTCCTGTCTACGGTATCCAGAAGCTCTCCGATTGGGTTCGTTTACGGTCAGTGGGAAACATCTAAAAATACACAATGAAACCGGCATTCGGTGGCCATGAACTCGACCTTGTGCCGAGCACTCGGTTGGTTAGGAATGGCAGCAACAAGAGGAAAAACTTCGAAATACAATTCCGTAAATATACAGGGTGTCCCAAAAAATGTAAGCTCTGCTTGAAAGGTGATAACTTTGCTGCCACTGAAGGTACTGAAGAAGTTAGGAGCTGACGTGAAATCGAAAGGAAATAGGAATTTTCTGATATATGAGCGGAACGGAACGAACATCTCCGAATGCTCCACCTGTGTGTATTTGGGTCGCGAAGTCAACATGGCCAACGACCTAGCACCAGAGCTGAGCAGAAGGAAACACCTATTCGACTCCACCGTTCTTCCTGCTCTAACACACGCCTCAGAGACCTGGGCTATACGAAAGCAGGATGAACACGCGATCAGCGTCGCGCAGCGTGGAATCGAGAGGACGATGCTCGGAGTGTCACGACTCACGCAAGTGAGAGAAGGCCTCCGGAGTTCCGAGCTTCGCCAACGTTCGAAGATCAGAGACGCTGTCGCGTGGGCCAAGTTGTCGAAAATTAGGTGGGCCGGCCACGTAATGCGCATCGCAGACACCCGCTGGACGAGGGCCATCACTGACTGGATTCTGCGGGATGTCAAGGGAACACCAGGACACCACCACCGCGTTGGTCGGACTTCTTCGTGAAAGCCCTGAACGACCGATATGACGCTCTTCGTGTCCCTCGAGCGAGGAGGACCCATTGGACCACTTTGACACGCGACAGGGACGAATGGAGACGCTGCTGACGCCCGCTCGGGCAAGTCGATTATCAACGGGAGGACAGGTGATAAAGGTGACGAGCGGAAAGGATTGCGCCACGCAGTCGTCTGAAATCTTGCATTGTACACTGGATGGATTGTGTTTTGCTCGAATACTTGTGTCGGATCATAAGGAAGGCGGGCCAAGGAAAAGGGTGCCCCTCAAGCGCAGGACGGTTTAGGTAAGTCACAGGAGACCCCGCCGATCTGCGTCTTGCCCACTCCCACGACCTAGAGCATGATCTGGGCGCCAAAGTTTGCATATAAAGGTTATAGTAGGGACAAACTCTTACTCCTTCTGCCAGGCGGACTAATCTGCCTATTCGAGGACCCGCTCGCCGTCTCGGATACGTTCTGCTAGGCACCCGCACCGGAGACACCCCGTCCATTGGCCCGCCGCCTGAGAACTCTACGTCAGGGTTTCCATTTGTTGTGTTTCGTCGTTCTGTTGCGTTCTAAATAAAATATTTCTTGGATCCGACCTCTGTTCAATCCGGTGAATCGAGAAATCAGCGGTACTTAGCTCAACGAAACTATAAACTACACATTATCCGGCCTACACTTGTCAAAATTTCTCCACGACTGCGTGGCGCACTTCCTACCGGTCCTCATATGTCGGAAAATTTATATTTTTTGCGCTTTCCTATGAGCTCTTACAAGGAAAGGTTTCCCACTCATGGTGAGCTTTTGCGATGCTGTTTTGTCAGGATATAGGGCCCTGTGAGCGGAGTCCAGAAGCACAGTCTGTTTTTGCCGACGCCTTTTTAAAGATCTGAAAAAGAGGTGTGAAGACGTGTGCGCAACACTCGTTAACCTCTGCGACATCAAATGAGATGTGCCTCAATGGCGCAGTCGGTAGGAGTGCCGCCTCGTACAGCACACCGGCGGGTTATTCAGTTCGAGCCCGAGTACTGCCAATATTTTTGCACGTGTTAGTTTGTTGTTATTACGCTTTCTCATGATCATAGGAGGCAATTCTAGACCATCAATGCTTACAACAAACCAAGGCTGTCTACTTCCGCCTTTATATGTGCTAGTTTTTCAACTATTCATTCTGTACACCACTATATCGTACAATATCACCAATGATACCGTAATTGCACACAAATACGTTTGTATTGAAAGTAGGTAACTGGTATAAATCTACTTTTATATATTATGTATGGTATAATATGATAAACATATAAAATATACTTATATTGAAAGTAGGTAACTGGTATAAAATGTTATTCAAAAAGGGTACCACCGTGACTTTTCTTTTGATTGCAGATTTTAAGCCAGACCTACCGACAGTTACACACATACGAGTGGGGTGGCAGCTGGTTACGTTGATGTTCACCCTGGACCCTTCGTTACACCCACGGATTGCGCGCTCAACGAAGGGGAAGTGGCCATTCCTTGTCAGGGAGAAGATTGTTCCTCGCTCGCTTTGAGAGATGCTGCTGATGTGGCACGCGATTGTGTTTTACTTGTTCCATAGTTTTGCACCATAGCTCTTACTGAAAGGGATATAATAAATATAAGACTTTCAATTTAGTGATATGTAAGGCTTTTTATTTCCAATAAAAATGACATGGTGCAGATATGAATAGTTGAAAAACTAGCACATATGAAGGCGCAAGTAGACAGCCTTGGTTTGTTGTGATCATTGGCGGTCTAAAATTGACTCCTGTGAGCATGAGAAAGTGTAATAACAACAAGCAAAAACGTGCCAAAGTACTGGCAGCACTCGGACTCGAACTCAAAAGTCCGCCGGTGCGCTCCTATGAGGGAGGCGGCGCTCCTACCGATGGCGCCACCGAGGCACGTCTTATGGGGTATGGGGTGTCGTGGAGGTTGATGAATGTTACGCACACACCTTCACACATCTTTTTAGGTCTTAAAAACGTTCAGCAAAAACTGACTGTGGTTCTGGACTCCGCTCACAGGGCCCTACGTCCTGTCAAAATAACATCGCAAAAGCTTACCATTAGTTGGGAACCTTTACTTGTTAGTTTCTTCACTACCTTTGCTGGCAGCAAAGTTATATCCTTTTAAAGACACCATTTATTGCGTCACCCTGTATACCACATTCTCCTCAACTCTTCTAAACAAGCGTAATGCTTTTGAAATCAAGCTGGCCATCATCCAAATCAAACCCAGGTCCTTCCTCATTAAACTAGAGACTCTCCAAAAAATGCTAGAATTACCTTTTTAACATTCTTCTTTGAAGTCTTAAGTGATCTACCCTATAAGTGAACACATTGTTTATAGAGACTTACTCTCTATTGTTTCTGTTGTATCTCTGTTGTGCGCGTGTAGCGCAGTCGGAGGAGGCGCCGACTGTCGCGTGCACCCGATACCAGGTTCCTGGTTCGGATTTCCCGCCCTGCCCAGGCCAGCCAGGGCCTTCCATCTTTTCGGGCTCGGTGAATTGGTACCAGCTTTGTGTCTGCGAAGGGTAGAGCGCTGACTTGTTCATCGGCTGGCCACCGCAAGTCATTGTATGGCCAAACACACATTCAAATCGCCTCCACGATATCACGTAGAAGTAGAATGCGTGGCGCATCCCAAAAGGGATTGAATTACGCTGTCCTTTATCTTTATCCTTATCTCTGTTATCTCGTAGCAGTCTGTCTTCAATAAAAATTGTTTTCGTAGAAACTTTCCCATAAGCCTATGTTTCCGTTCTCTTAGCCGTCAAATGTTGACATTCCTTCTGTTATCTCGTTCATATAAAGGGATTATCTAGTATAAAAGAAGAGCGAGCTGTGAATTCGTATGTCTATTTTATTTTTATATAATTTTAGGTACTGTAGTTAAATCGTTGTCGTTATTTAAGTGCAATAATAAAAGTTTAATTATCCAAGTTTGAGGTCGTGAACGAAGGCGGTCAAGGCCCGCGTGGCCCGTTCGAAGCATTGAAAATATTGCCTGCATTGTTCGAAATTTTATAAAAGTTGAATTTTTGAGGAAAAGTAATAGCTCAAAGCTTATTTTGAAGAGCACGAGGGCGGGCGGTCATTTTTTAGTGTGAAAAGTAGAAATTGCGCCATGCTTCTCGACCAAGGGCTCGCGATTTCTTATTCGATTGGCAACAGAATTTCTGTTTACATGGTGTTTAACACCTGGCGTCGGTTTCATCAACAACTAACCCGCTGGTAAAGTGGGTAGAGATACTCACGGTGAAGCATTCAACTCTATCCTCCTATATCCCGCATACCCTCGGGTTTAATTGCTGATGAATCTGGCCCCAGCAAACGATAAAACAAAAATAATTGTAAAGAGCAAACAAATTCCCACTTTGTTGCTTTTTGTAGGCAGCACTTACACTATTAATCGAATAAAAATCCTGACGACCTTTTCGAGTGCATGACTCAATTTTGTCTTTTAATGCACTAAATGATTGCTTCTTTGCTTTGCTTTAAGCAAATTATAATTTATTATCTTTCCCAAAAAAAAATTATGGACATATTACACTCATCGCAATTTTATACTCAATTTTATAAAAGTTACACCTTGCGCTTTAAAACAAATTTTAAATGCTTATTTTTCTGAAAAATAAAAACTATAAATTGTTGCAAAATTTTTAATTTTTCAATTTTAAACCAATTTTCCATTTAATAAAAAACGTTCTAATCATTTTGGAGAGTCTGCAGTTTAACCTGCAAGAAGCTCCTCTGGAAGCTTCTCCTACTAATAATTAAGGTTGGATGACATAAGCAAACTTCAAAGACTTTAAGACCTGGGGCCGGATTCATCAACGACTAACCCGTGGGTATAGAGGGTAGAGATACCCACGATGAAGCCTGCGTCTCTGACCCTTGCCTTATCTCTACCTGACTCTTATCTTATCTCTATCCCTTATACCCCGCATACCCTCGGGTTTAATTGTTGATGAATCCGGCCCCTGAAAGGCTCGTAGGAACGGCTTCATACTCCACCTTTCCGAAGGGCAGAGACGCAGAGAGGCCCTCGCTGTCTGTACTCTGCCCGAGGCGTGCAACAGTACAGCTGCGGTGCAAATGCGCGTAAACCGTTGTTGTGCTTCGTACGTGACCACGTACTAACTCATCTGTTTCACGTGCAAAAACTTGCCGTCAACTTTGCTCCCAGTGCGGATAGTCCGCCGAACAGTGACGACGGCAGTTTCAATGATCGATCGATCCGTATTCGCCCGACTGGGTCGGCGGGTCGCCACGGCAACCGTCGGCGGCTCGTTTCGCTTACTTCAACCGCGCCTTTTGGCGGTGAATCGCGCCAGAATTATGCTGCCGGTCGCATTCAGTCACACCATGGTCAAGGAGTTGCCACAGAGTCCGTACGAGGTATGTCGGAGAAGTATTGAGCTTGTTTCGCCGTCATTTGCGAATTCCTGCCCTCTTATCAGTGAAGAACACCGTCACTGTGTGCTGAGGTCGCTTTGTATGGCTGTTCTTAAGAAGAAGAACTTCAAATCTATCCTAGTCGGAGGGGGCATCGCTAAAAAAGCGTAACACATGTAAGCATTGCGAGTGTTTGGTAAACTTACAACCGGAAAAAACGTCTGAATTGTCCACCGTAGTTTCGAAGTGAAATTCAGGGAAATCATTACGGGACCATGCAGTTGCCTATCCCTCTACTAATCAGTCGCTGCAGCTAGTGATATTTGGGATCTATCTTAGTCGGGAGGGGGTCCACAAAATTCAAAATTATCTAACAGATTGACTTAAGACTTACCAAGCGGCTCCTAGAGAACACGATAGGCCCTAAAATAAACAAAAAACGAACGGACAAACAAAAAATTAAAATCGCAACGGTTTTGCAACCGCCTCGGCGGACAGAGAGCGACGCAAAAGAGGTATACCGCACGCCGACTACCGCCTGACATGTTATAACCAGAATCTAACATCGTGAGGACGGCACATAAAGCCGCATGCCGCGTACTGACAGCCGCCTGACATGTTAGAACCTTGATCTAACATGGTGAGGAATGCACATAACTTTGCCTGCCTACAGCCGCGGCGATAAGAACTGTAATTTTTTTCTTCATGAATTTTTCTAGTTTACGTCCTACTTTGGGCGCAAATAGGGTCCGGGGGTACCAAAGTCTGAAGTCAATCTGTTATATAATTTTTAATTCTTTGAATCCCCTCCCCTCCCCCCCCCCCCCCCCCTCTCCCGACTAGGATAGATCCAGATATTTGCGTGTTTGATCGGCGCAAATAGGGTCGGTGGGGAAGTTCCGGACAGGCAGAAAATTCCGTAGAGCGTCGTTAATGTACCTAATCTCTGGCTCCAACGTATAGAGCCTGTAGTAAGGGCGCTCCGTGGCTAATAAAAAATCAGGGGCCGTATGCTATTCTCTCCCCAACCGTCCCCGGTCGGGTATGAGGCGGTCTCCGCCCACATCCCCGGTATGCACGTCATGCGCCATCGATTTTTCGCGCCGTCCCCGTCCCCGAGTCGGGCGAGAATAGCATACGGCCCCAGGTTTGAATCGCACGGCTGTGGGCGTTGCGCATCGGACAACTCGGACGGGTTTTTTCGGTTGTAACTGTATCGGTGAGTAGCACTGTAGTCGGACACTGAGTGTCTTCGGTTGGTAATCGAATTGATTACTGTACTGATATCGGTTCCGATATACAGTACTCACAAGAAAATAAACGCGGATGAGTAAGAAATGTTTATAAGGACAAGAGCAGGAAAAAACAAGCGTACAGATCTACTGGGGAGGGCTTTTTATGGACTCTCCTGGAGGCGTGTCTACCGTGATTTCCTCGGACTCTCCGTCCGGCACGGTTTTATGGCTCTGGGGCCGTCGCTGGCATATCCGCAGGAGCAGGTCGTAAACCTCCCCTGGATACGTTCCGCCAGCCCTTGCTCTTATCGAGCAACACGCAGAATATATCGGGTCCGATATATTCCACATGGGGGCCCTCAAAAAAATCTGGCGCTTCCACTGCGCCAATTAAAAGCGTGCACCACGGCCACCCTTACCCCTGAGTGATCGCCTCAGTAGGTCATGCCTGGTGTGCACCGCTTTGTTCTGCCGCGGCCGCGACAAGGATCTGTGCTTCTGAGCGATCCTTTCGGTTATGGACCCATCACGTCGAGCACCACGATCCTGAGAACATGCCGCGAGTTGACGCGGATCCGCGATCTTCCGTGGCATAGTCTTCTTTTCTTGGTCGTGGAGCATTCGTCGGCACTCTGGAATGCTGAGCAGAGCACGATGCTGCTTTATTGTCGCATTCCAGAACCGTTTCGCGGCACTCTGGGTGAAGTGCCTACCCGTCACCAGATTGACTTTGTCCGCCAATACTTTGAATGGTGCGTCAAGCATGGTTCCATGCGACTTCAGCGGGAGTAGACAGCGTAGCATTCGTGCCAGAGGGGGACGTTGTGATACGGTCTCCTCCATGAGATCCCGTAACAGATCAACAGACCGCCCCCACTCTTGGTCATCCTGCGGCCCAGGAAGGCATACTAGTTCGGCGCCTTTTGCAACTGCTTGCATAAGGAGGAACCATGCACCTCTCCACCGCATGGTTTCGGCGAACTTCGACGGAGATATCAGCAAGACCGCCGAAAACTCTTCATCGAACCACTCCGGCTCGATGTCCTCAGGGCAGCGTATGACTTTGGCCGTCATCGTCTTGTGTTCAAAACACACTCGAGTATCCTCGAACCCTTCCGGAAGTAGAATGAGACTGCGACGAGGCTTCAGCTGCTTCCAGCTTTCAGCATTCCATGGGTTCTCGTCAGCGTATCTCATAGCGGCATGATGCATACGCGGCAAGTGGTACGGGTCCGCACCACTGCGAGGCGGCCAAGCCGGCAGCGTCTTCATAGCATCCTCCACACTTGTCAGCGCGGAGTGAACACACTGGGAGCGGTAAAATGACACCGCCAATCCCAAACAAGAGGGGGTAAGAATATCATACGAATGGTCCAACATTCTGGACAAGCGAAAATTGTTCGGAACATGGCTTTGCCCTACAACGGCAAAAATGCGAGCCAGCTCGTACAGAGATCCAAATGATATCGACGATAGCGGGCTGTTGTCCAGGACGTTGTTGAGCGGTTGGGCTGTCGAACAAGCTATACGTTGCCCATTTCTCTCCAGAACGCCGGGACATCTCCAATCGACGTCTCGCACGCTATCGCAAGACGAAAGTACAGCACTAGAAGTAGAATGTGTAACTTTTAAAACGTTTTCCGACCTTTCGGCCGCCTGCCTGTTTTTCTTGCGCTTTCCACGCATGGTAGTACCAGATACAGGAGTATCGTCTATCTCTTTGGGGACCTTGACAAGGTGGTCAAATTGAATCCTTTGGGGCTCCTTGTTTTCGCCAATTAGGGTTATTAATGCTGAGTTAGTACTAGCTTCCAGCACTCGAAAAGGACCCGCCCACTCCGTAGTTAGTTTAGGATGACGAGACTTTCCCTTTTCAGTCGGAAGCTTCATATAAACTCTATCACCGGTTCTAAAAACTGTGGATCTGCCAGTTTTTAGCCGTCTATCGTAGGCCAACCTCATCTTTTCATGATATTCCTTAGCATTTTCGTTGATCCATTCGCGGGCTAGTTTTAACCCACACAAGAGCTCTACTTTATATGTGTCGTAATCCATTATATACGGCGATAAGTGCTCTGAAGGGATTACTGCTGACGGATATTTTGGGTCACACCCATACATCAAAAAATGTGGGCTCTCCCCAGTTGCTCTATGTGTTGAGGCGTTGTAAGCATACACTACGGTGGGGAGAACTCTGTCCCATTCAGCTGGCACGGTGGTTTTCTTTTTGAGCATTCTGACAAGTGTTCCGTTAACGCGCTCCGTTAAGCCGTTCTCCCTGGGGCAGTAACCCTTCGTGAATTTTTGCTCAATTCCCATAACGTCACATAAAGCCGTCATTATTGCGTTCTCAAACTCACCTCCTCTGTCCGATAGAAGCATTTCTGGCCACCTACCAGTACCACAAACCCAGTTGCTAAAAATAGCTTCTGCCACTGTCTCAGCCTTTTTATCAGGTACGGCGTAAGCACCCAGGTACTTTGTGAAATGGTCAATAACTGTGACGATATAGCGATTTCCATTGCTTGTAAGCCCCATTTCTAGCAAATCTACACCAACGATTTGAAGTGGTCTTACAACTTGAATTGGCTTCAAAGGGGGAACGTTTTGTGGTCTGCAATTAGTCAGAAAGCATTGCCGACAAGCGCGGCACCAGCAAACTAAATCCTGATACATTCCCGGCCAAAATATTGAATGTTTCATCTGCGAAGACATTTTGTAAGCATTAAAATGCCCACCTAAAACGCCCGAATGCGCCTCAGAAAATATATCTCGCCGACACGACCGGGGCACTACAAGGGCTAGCGATCCATCTTCACTTATCAAATGTAGTTTGCCTTCTTGGATCACGAAGTCTGTGGAATTAAGAACTTTGCTATGCCTTGGAATTCTAACCTCCAACTTTTGCCCATTTTCAACGGCTTCTACTACAGCAGAAAAGTCAGGGTCTTGCCTTAATTCTGTAAGCCATTCGTGTTCTTGTACAGCACAGACCACTTTTTCGTCCTCCGCATAGCCATGACTTGGAAATGGATTTTGTGATAATCCCCGCGATAACGCATCCGCTACCACGTTGGCTGTACCTTTGACGAATTCTATGATAAGATCATAGCGCTGCACCTCCAGTGCCCATCGCAAAACCCTAGGAGAAACGTTTGTTCTCTTAAAAAGTGATGTAAGCGCGGAATGATCAGTCCTAATGATGGTTTTGACGCCATATATGAAGTAATGGAACTTCTTTAGACTGTAGACAAGCGCTAAAGCCTCTTGGTCAGTAACGTGATAGTTCTTTTCAGCGCCACTTAAATGTTTTGAGGTGAAAAACACTGGGTGCAATAGAGAATCATCGCCTTCCTGGGCCAAAACAGCGCCTACACCTATGGAACTGGCGTCAGTATATATAACAAAAGGACGTGATCCATCCCTAGCCTTCTCTATATTGGGCTGCGCAAGAACTGGAGCTTCTCCAAGAACTTTTTTAAGCGAATTGAAAGCCTGATCATGCTCTTCTAGCCAAAGAAAACCCTTTTTTGGGCTGGTAAGCTCATATAGAGGCTTCGATATTTGAGAAAACCTTAAAACGAATTTGCGGTAATATCCCGCCATGCCGAGAAAAGTCCTTAGCTGCGCTATATTCATTGGCCGTGGATAGTTCGCAATTCGTGACACCTTTTCTGGGTCGGCTTTTAGGCCATTCTCATCTAAAACATGTCCTAGGAATTCCAAGGTAGGCTCCATCATTCGACATTTCTGCGGTTTAACTTTTAAGTGAGCTTTGCGAAGCGCTCTCAACACGTCCCTTAAAACATCTATATGCCGCTTTATAGAGTCCGTGGCAATCAGTATGTCATCTATGTAAACCGACACCTCAGGGCCGAGTAAATCACCCAATACCTTGTCCATCAATCTTTGAAACTTCGCAGGCGCGGTTGTAAGTCCAAAAGGCAAGACCCGAAATTGAAAATGTCCCGAGGTGGTGGTGAAAGCGCTAATTTCCTTTGCCTGGTCAGTTAACGGCACCTGCCAGTACCCACTGGCCAAATCTAATGATGTAAACCACCGCTTGCCTTGCAAATTTTGAAGCGTTACATCAATGGGTGGCAGGGGGTAACTATCCTTCTTCGTAACTTTATTAACCTCGCGATAGTCAACACATAATCGGGTTGTGCCATCCTTTTTAGCTACGAGTACAATGGGCGAGGCCCACGGAGAGTGACTGTCCTCAATCACATTTCTGGTTTTAAGGTCTCGAAGCATGGTATCAACCTTAGTACGTATTCCGTACGGAACAGGTCTAGTCCTCTGTCTAATAGGTGGGTTATCACCAACATCAATGTCATGACTAATCAATGTGGTTTGCGTTAACTCAGTATCTGAGATGGCGAACACATCGCTGTATTCCCCAGCCACCTCTCGTACTGGAGTAGGCATCGGTCCTGCCCTTCTATTTTGATCTAGAGTACTTAGTAGTACCTCGGTTCTCTCCAATTTTCCTAACGCAGGACACTGCTGTAAAGCTAGCATATCACTAGGAGCATCCCCAAGTTTTGGATCGACCCATGTTTCGTTAGTCCACTCACCAAGATTTTCGCCCTTATTTATTACCCAGGATTCGGAACCTCGATTAACGACTGAAATTTCAGCTTTCCCTCCTTGAATCTGACAAACCCCGGGCTCTATACGGGCGTTTTCAGACCAAAACAAACATGGCCCCTGACGGTTGCCTCCGTTAATTTGCACAGTAGCAACCCCTCCTGGAGCAATTATCACTCTGTGGTCAGCTAAAGCTGAACCTGGGTGCAGACTGGTTTCAGAACAGCTGATCGTTGCATCTTCCCTGTTAGCGGCCCTAGGCGATAGTTTTAAGCTGATCCCTAGCTCTTCCAGAGCATTAGTCCCTAACAGTATGGTAGAGTCTTCACTCTTCTGCACGTGCATGTGTACACATGCCTTGGCACCACCTAGCACCTCAACTTCCGTTACAATTTCTGATAGAAATTTCATAACATTTCCCGAAGCGTCGAAAAATTTGTGATTTCATTCATTCATTCATTTATTACATGGTATATGCCATGTGTTAAAACAACAAAACTAAAGACAACAAAAAACACTAAACAAACTAAAATAGGGAACAATAACAAGGACTATTACGAAAAAGGAGCGAGGAACTAAAATAACCAAAACATTGTAGGAGAGAAATGAGACATTCTGCAGAAGCAAAGTTCGGGATCTGGAACGACATAACGGCACGCCAACGCCAGCGGAAGCTGGACAGTCAACGGCGGAGAGCCTTCCTAGCGGAAATTTTGAAGACAGACAGCTTTTCCGGCAAAACAGCGGTCTTGATCAAGCGCACAAAATTAGACCCGGCACGATTTGCAAAGAAGCGACATCTTGTTCCTGTACGAGCACTGGAGTACGACAAATTGATTGAACCCCCTCTAGTTACAGATGGCAGCAATTTGAAAAACCTATCGCAGCTCATACGAGTAAAACCCTTGATAAGTTTGTACACCATAATCAAATCATAGAATTTCCTACGAAATGCCAAAGATTCTAGGCCCAACAGCTTATTTCTGTGGGCATAATTAGGTACACAGGAATAATCATAATTAAGAGTACGCAGTAAAACCTTTCTTGTAAAACTGTTCTGTACAGCCTCAATTTTATTGGAGTCTCGAACCTTAGTGGGGTTGAAAACCGATGTGCCGTATTCTAGAATAGGCCTAACGTACGTTTTATATGCTCGTACTAAAACTTTGGGGTCAGAAGTAGAGAGACCTTTAAAGAGGTTAAATAGACGTCTGCTTGCTTTATTCGCAACAAACTCACAGTGCTTAGAAAAGTCTAGATTTTCAGTGACTGTGAAACCCAGGTCCATCGTCTCAGCAACTGCACTTAGAGGACGGCCCTGCATATGATAAGTCGCTTTTCCATTGTTGGAGCCCAAATGCAGAACTTTAGTCTTCTCCACCGAGATTGGTAAGCCCCAAGTATTGGACCATACACACATGTTCTCAATGGCAACGTGAAGAGCATTGGATCCATTAGGCGAGCTGACCTCATCATAAATCTTAATATCATCAGCAAAAGCTTTACAATTGACTCCAGAGTCTTGCATAATTTTGGGAATGTCATGAGTGTAGATATTGAACAACACCGGGGAGAGAACGGATCCTTGTGGTAAACCACTGGGAGCAGATCTGATGGTGGAATACGCGTCGTTTAATCGCACCTGGAAGGTGCGACTTTCGAGAAAACTAGATATCCATGCAGTAACTCTAGCGTTAATCCCGACTGCGGCTAATCTTACACTAAGAAGGGCATGTGGAACCTTATCAAATGCCTTGTTAAAGTCAAAATAAATGACGTCCACTGATTTATTACAATCAAGAGAGATAGTCCAGTCATTAAGAGAAGCTAGCATATTGGTTTCCGTCGATCTGCCTCTAACGAACCCATGCTGATGGTCAGATAGAATTGACTGGGAGTCAAGATGCTGTACAATGTAATTTTTAAGAATCTTCTCAAATACGCGGAGAAAGACTGACGTAATACTAATGGGTCGATAGTTGACCACCTTATCACGCGGAGGTTTCTTAGGAACTGGAATAACATAGGAGTGTTTCCACCGATCTGGAACTTCAGCGGTCATTAGGCTAAGATTGAAGATATTAGCGAGAGGCTCAGAAATAAACGGTATTATTTTCTTAATGTATTCCAGAGGGAGACCATCAGGCGTTACAGAAAAGGAGGTGGGCCAGAGCGAAAGGATTTTTTCTATATCTTCACGGTAAAACCACGGTGCGGGAGTAGAAGTTGCATCAGAAGATCTATCTACAACATTGGCGCTACAGTGATTTGAAGAATAGACAGCAGCGAAATGAGAAGCAAAGATTTCTACCTTTTCGCCGTCGGTGGTAACGTAGCGAGAACCTTCAATTAGGGCTGGTATTGTCTCCCTGACCTTTAACCTAGAATTGATGAGTTTGTAGAAAGCCTTAGGATTTTTGGAAAGTAACACATTTCTCTCAACTGATGAATTGTACTTCTTCAGCGCCTTAAAGAACTTGTGATTAACTGTTTTATAAAAGTTCCAATTCGCTTGTGTCGGGAAGTTACTTGCTAGCTTGAATGCGTAGAACTTACGCCTATGTAGAGTATGTAAATGCTGAGGTAACTTTATTTTAGGCCCTACCACCTTCCGCATCGGCGTGAACATCTCCAAGGCAGTTTTGATAATTTCTAGTAACATTTCATACTTATCGTTGACAGAGTTAGCAGAACAGAAGGAGCCAACCCAGTCAATATCACCTAGGAACGCAAAAACTGAATCATAGTCAGTGTTCTTTAGATCGACACAATATCTGGAAGCTAGGTGGGGACGCCTACACATAATACTAAAACTTACCGAGGAATGGTCACTACTACCGATGGGCGGTCGCACAGTAGCCCTAGAAACTAGGAGTGGATTATTGGACAGGACCAAGTCAAGAGTATTTTCACCGCGCGTAGGCTGGTGAACAACTTGTACGTAGTTGCACACCGAACACATGTTCAAAAACGATTGGGAAACGGGAGTAGAGCATGACGGAGGGGTATCCCAAGTGATGTCTGAAAAATTAAAGTCTCCAACAATAATCGACGACTGATCACATGCAGAGATATCGCTCAAAACTTTAATAAGGTTCAACGACGATTTCGCAGGGCAGCTTGGAGTCCTATATACCACAGTAAGCCTAAAAGGACAGGGACCGTTCGGAAAAACATCACAGGAAAGAATTTCATAGGAGTCAGGAACTGATTCTCTGAGAATAACTGCGTAAGGAATATCCTTTTTGAGAAAGGTCGCAACCCCACCGCCTTGTTTCCTTAGTCTGTCACACCGTACTACATCGTAAAAATCAGACAGGCCACCTAAGATAGGGTGAATTTCATGAATTGATTTTAACCAAGTTTCGGTTAGCAAGACAAAATCGGGAAGACCTGTTGTAAGAATGAACGAGAGTGCAAGGCCGTTTTTAGAGATAGATCGTATGTTTGCCGAAAAAACTGAAAGATGTTTAAGAATGGGAAGGCTGTCATTCAGTTTCCCGAATCAGCTACGGCAGGATCTTGAGAGAGCAAGGTTGTAGCATGAACGGCAGACGGCGAGGGCATTTCAACACTAGATGTATTACGAGAGAGCGTACGAAGATTGCGTGCCGCCCGCTCCTCCCTTTCCTGCTTGGTTAGAGAAGGACGGATGAAGACGCCCTTAACAGGGAAGTGGCGGAGGCGGGGAGCACGTCGCAAAATAAGTTGCTGGAAGAATCGAGTAGGCAATACTACTTTTAACAAACGAGGAACATCGCGACGCGGCCTACCCATACGATAGCAAGTTAAAGGCATACACTCAATGCCGAGGAAATGAAACAACTTTTTGCAGCAGTCAAGATCAAAACTGACGCGAAACATCGGACTAGGATGAGAACATTCGCAAACACCGGAAATAACCACAGATCTTACTCTGTAATACTCATCCAAAGCATCAGAAGCACCGACTTGTAACGGAGAAGAAGACTGAGATGAGCTGTTAAATTGAGTTGAGCGGCAAGAACTGGAAGCTAGGCTGGCCTTAAGGGACGCTATTTCTTCCTTAAGTCGAGCATTTTCGGCCATTAGTTCACCATCTCTCCTTCTTAGCGTTTCCAGCTCCTCGTCCTTCTTCAGCATGCTGTCAAGTAGATGACCCAGCAGTGCTTTAAGGTGAAGAGGAATACTCGCATCCGAATTCACGAGCTCCGCGGCCTCTGCCAGGTCATGATCGCCAATCGTGTTCGCCGAGAGAGGTACGCCCGCGGTTCGCGAGCGCTTGGTACCCTGAATTGAAACCGAGCGAAGAGGAGTGCTCATCTTTTCACAGAATTAGTTATGGACCTTATTTGGTGGCAACGGAAACACGAGCTTTAGTTTCGTCCCTGCCACAAGGACTTGTGCGAAGATCAAAATGCAAATAGTCAATATGGATCGACGCTCAATCGCCGCAAAAGAAAACGGTTGAAAAAATAGACCTCAAGAGGTGGCTATAGAAACGATTCTTCTTCTTGCTCCAGCCACTAGAGCAACAGTAGGTCCCGGGCAGAATACTAGGTGAATCAGAAGACTCCTCGCAGTTGCGTAGAGGAGCGCAATGGAGTGGAATAGGACGACCGAGTAGAGCAAGTCCAGGCGCCGCCGCACGCCACTCAGACACGTCGGGAAACTCCAGATTTTGACCTTTCCCTACAATCCTAGCTTTGCTGTCCAGGTTAACACCCTTATCTCGAACTAGGGTCAAAAGTCCCACAGGGATAATTGAGACAACAGATCCTGTGTCTACAAGTGCCTTGGTAGAGATGCCAAAAATTTCTACATCTACAGTGCATGGCTTACCCACGGCTCGTGGTTGCTCATTCCTAAGCCTTTCCTTATTTTGAACCGTTTTACACCAGCCCTCTAGCTCCGAAACGAGTGAAATACCACCCGCAGTGCGGTTTTGTGCACGATTAGGACCACTGCCATTCATCCTGCCCCTACTGGTAATTCCTGGCGCATGCCGATCTTTCTTGGGGCAATATGATGCCATATGCCCCGGCTCCCCACAAGTAAAACATTTGGGTGAGGGCCTAGTTCCCTGCTGATCCCCTAGTCGGCGCGCATTACTGGTAGATTTCTCACCATCGGATGCCCTATTATCGATCGGCCTACGATCGATAACTTTCTTGAAGTGGTTATCGTAATTACCTGATATCCTTTGAGTTTCATCCTGCAACTTTTCCAACCGTAGAGCTACTTTCTTAACCTCCTCGTATATATCACCCTCCGGCGCATCTAACGCGGCCAATATGTAATAAGAATTGTTCCAATGTTGAAGGCAAGAGTACAGTTTTGACCCTCTGATAAAGTCCCACTCGGTGCTAGGATGAATTCTCCTGGAAAGGTCCTCCATTCGGTAGCAAAAATCTACGATGGTCTCACTTTCTCTCTTACAGAGTTGATCCCACTCCGTTACATTTTTAGGCGTTCGCAAGGATTTCTTCGAGCCGTTTTTAAAGCACGGACTACCCCACTATATGTTCCCTCTCGAACATTTTGTGGTAAACCCTTAAAAAGTGAAAGCGCGGTCCCTGACAAATGATTTACCAGGATATCCCGCCTATCAGAATCTTGCCAAACTGTTACTGGGAATTTAACATCTAACCCACGTAAAAATTCGGTCAAAGAATTTTTCCCGTCGTATTTGGTAACATTGGCTACGCTTTGAGCCTTAAAAACTTCCCTAAATACAGTGAACATGTCGCTTACTGCATCCGCAGGGGCTCTCCCATACCTAGTGCTCGGATCCGAGCAAGTACTGAGAGACTCACCATTCACTGATCCTCGGGAAGACTCCGGCGAGGACAGTCGTGATGAGGCGCGAGACGCTTGCGTTGGCTCGCAACGTCGTCCAGCGTTCATGGCTAGGGACGCGATCCGTCCCTGAACAGAGTTATGCACATGATCGCTTTTAAGCGAAGTGTAGTGGCTGCGAACCGCACGCCATTCACTAACTCTGTTGCCGTTCTCACCTGCGGATGTCGGTTCACGGCTGGATCCAGCCACTGACCGCGTTACCCCAGTTCCGAGACTTGCAGCTTCTTTCTGCAAAAGTCTCAACTGGTTTCTATGGCACTCCACCATTTTTTCCCTTTCAGACAGCTCGTATTCAAGCTGTGATTTCAAATTGTCTATGCTGCTCTGCAATTTCAGAACCTCGTTAGTCTTAGAAATTACCCGTTCCTTAACTTGATCAATTTCGCACCCCAGTGTCAATGCTAAATCACAGAGTGCTTGGCTATGCGCGTTCACCTGTGGCAAAAATTCGCGCAATTCGTTAAGCGACATCCCAATCTCATTGCAAAATGCCGCTTCCAAAGCATCTGGCCCTACTCCTAAGCGTGCGTCTACCATTTCGAGCGTACCTTCTATAGTACCTCTAACAGCATCTAAAATCTTAGCCCGTTTACACCGAGCTAAATTCCTGATCTGCTCATTTAGCGCGCTATCTAACCGCTTTAGGATATTCCCGAAGGAAGCATTTAAATCCTCAAACTGGCAACTCACTCCGAGTTGATCCCAGTCCTCCAACGGCTGTGGAGTATTCTCGCCAAGCTGATCCATGACGGTTCCGTCCATGGCATCGGTGGCAGTTGGGTGTGACATTGTCAATGGACACTGAAACGGGAACTTGGATCCAAGTTACCGGCGTGGCCCCCAAGTCGGACACTGAGTGTCTTCGGTTGGTAATCGAATTGATTACTGTACTGATATCGGTTCCGATATACAGTACTCACAAGGAAATAAACGCGGATGAGTAAGAAATGTTTATAAGGACAAGAGCAGGAAAAAACAAGCGTACAGATCTACTGGGGAGGGCTTTTTATGGACTCTCCTGGAGGCGTGTCTACCGTGATTTCCTCGGACTCTCCGTCCGGCACGGTTTTATGGCTCTGGGGCCGTCGCTGGCATATCCGCAGGAGCAGGTCGTAAACCTCCCCTGGATACGTTCCGCCAGCCCTTGCTCTTATCGAGCAACACGCAGAATATATCGGGTCCGATATATTCCACACTGTGGACTCTTTCGACCTGCAAATTGTGAAGAAAGGACCTCTCGTAGGTCAGTTCGCGGTGTCTTTGTAAATTATTTAGCTTTTAGAATCGCCGCTGTTGTGAAAGAGACTGAATTATAAAAACCAGCCTTGGATGGATCTGGATCTTCGTATCTATACTCTTAGCCTTTAGAACTGTGGTCTAGATATATGGAAGAACGAAGCCGTTGGTTGAAATGAGCTCTTTCCTAATCCTCCTTAAGACGTGTGGGAAATTTGAAGTTGGAGAGCACTTTTCTAGAGCTCTACAAGGAATTTTCGTTTTGATTTGAGCTTAGAAGGCTGCTTTACTTGTCCCATACCTGGAATGTTAATCCGAGAGCAGATGTACGTAGGTTTCATGATCAAATCTCACCGTATCTCACCGTACTCAACTTTCGCTAAATGGCGCGCCTGTGCCCTCGTCAAGGGATGTGAAAAGGGGTAAATTGAATCTAAAGAGCTTGAGCGCCTAATAGTTTACTATGCAGCAGATCAGTTTCAAAAGACGTTATCTTCCGTTCACCAAATATGGGAAGCATTACATTGCACCAGTCTGCAAGTGGGTCTTGCTGTGCAGGTTTGCGGGGTACTGTAGCGTGCTGTTGCTGCCGTTGTGTCGTGGATCGCGTCGGCTTCCACTAGACATGGGATCCGAATCATTTTCGGACATCCGGCCAGATTTATCCGGTTTCGGATTATCCGAAATCCGGCATCATGGCCGAAAATGGCGTTATCTGAATCATCCGAAGACCCGGAATTTTCAAAATTACCCTTATCTGAATCATCCGAAGAGCCGAGGTTGGAAAAAAGGCCTATCTGAATCATCATCCGATTATCCGGAAAATCGGCGTCGGCTCCAATCTCTAGCCTCCACGTGGGCATTCGATCGATGTGCATGACTGCGCTGATGCTTGTACGCCCGCGATGGCATTCCAAGCAAGGGCGGTAAACGATTGACGAAGCTGGTCCAGCTGTCTATTTGGTGTCGTAGCGTCGGCTAAGGAGGTGTGCGATTACACCCATGCTCTTTATCTCACGCCTGCGGAGACAGTATGCTTCAGGAACGTCCGAAATGAGAAGTATCGTTTCCTCTGCTGCACTGAGAATCATTCACACGAAACACTGAAGTGAAGTAGCCTCTTCTTATGAGGCAAGACTTACACACTTTCAGGCTGCCATCGTCCATCTCAACTCGCTGCAATCAAACGCGGTGACATTGCAAAAGTCGCGAGAGAAGCGTGGTCTTCTGCAGGAGATGAACGTCCCGGACACCATCTTGAAGCTCAGCAAATGCGGAATTGAAGTGAGGTGTCGAGTTGGTGAGTGTGGATGTTCCGGAAGCCTTTCAACGCTACTACGGTTCTTTCAGCTGGATGCCGTCGATAGACTGAATGTGATACACGTCAGTGGCACGAAGGGGAAGGGATCCACATGTGCTTTCGTTGAGTCGATTCTGAGACGTGCTGGATTCCGAACTGGCTTATATACGTGAGTGAGAGGTGTATATACCATTTTCCCGTCGAATTGGACACTTCTCAAATCACAGTGTACACTCTTCTAAGCATAAGCCTCAGACTTTTGAAATCGAAGCGAACTCTTCAAATCGAAATGAGCTTCCTTTACGTTGAACTAGAGACTTTCCAAAAATGGAATAATTTTTTGTTCAAAGAGAATTTTACTGTAACTTTCTTGGAAGTTTTAGTTCGCTTCTCAATAATTTAATATCGCAACTTTCTCGCGGTTATAGGACGATTTCGTAGGATATTGTAAAAGAATTTCCTCGCTTAGAGATTTATCTGATTGTCGCGCTATGCAAACAAAAAAGTCCTTATAAAAGAGTCATGGGAAAACTCACATGGCGCTCTTCTCATGTTCCTTTCTTATTCTTCATATTAACCTCTTGTAGGATGTTATTAACATTCTCTATTGTGCATTGTATTTGTACAAAATAAAGTTTTGGTTTAATTACCCAAATTTGAGGTAAACTGTGGCCGACGGACATAAGCTGAACCACCGCCAATCTAGCTTATTGAATACATTATTGGAAATTTTACATTTTTTTTGGAAAGAACAATAGTTTAAAACTTATTTTAAAGAGCAGGAAGGTCTATTTTTTATTCCCAAAAAAGAGATTGCGCCCCGCCCTAGTCCACGACATCGCGATTTTTATTCGATTGATAACTGAATTTTTGGTTGGGTAGAGATTCACACCTGTTAATGATACGACAAAAACCACACACACTCGTATAGAATCTTCCTTTAAGAAGCATTCACACTATCATCATCATCATCATCATCATCATCATCATCATCATCATCATCATCATCACCATTTTCGTTAGGTCTGTCCCGCTTGGTGGCGGGAACCTTTTTTCTGGTGGATAGCCATTAGACGTAATCATGCGCTGCCGTGGCAATGTGCCAGCTCTTGCTACAGTATCCCGCAGACCTACACAGCCGCTGTCATTGGAGCTTGTTTTTTTTCTCGGGGAGAGACTCCAGGGTGTGTGTCACCCAAGCTGCTCGTTTGGAAACTGCCTTAGTCGCTCAGGGGGAGACAGCAGCTGGGTTGTTCGAGCGCAGAAACGCATACGGCTGGAAAATGCGCAGAAAACGTGTGCGAATGCAAAAAGTAGACGTCATTACCCCTCAAATCTCAACCACTGAGTTAAAATGCAAAAATCCTGGAACGCAGGAGAACCGAACCCCCGACCTCCCTCGCATGAAACAACGCCACTACCCACTGCGCTACGAGCCACTTGCCCGCGTGCCATCGCGAGCGTACAATGCATCGATCGAATGCCCACATGTACGCCGACGCGATCCGCGACGCAACGTCAGCAGCCACACGCTACAGTATCGCGGGTTGATGTGCAAACCTGCAGATCAACCCGTGAGTCCATGGAGTGCATCGGCCAAAATGTGGTTAGGTCTAGGTAAGACTATTCTGGTGTGATGACGCCAATTCTTCTAGTTAAATGCTTGATCGGGAGAATTGGCATTTACACCAACATTTACAGTTTCAATCACATAAAAGCTGCGGCAATTTTTTTGGGTGTATGACGCGATAAAGTGCGGCGTTGCTCAATCCTTTTTGGGATGCGCCACGCATTGGACTTGTGCGGGATATCGTGGAGGCGATTTGAATGCGTATGTGGCCATACAATGACTTGCGGTGGCCAGCCGATGACCAAGTCGGCGTTCTATCCTTCCCAGACAAGTCTGGTACCAATTCTCCGACCCAGGGGGATGGAAGGCTCGGTTGGCCTGGGCGTGAAATCCGAACCAGGAACCTGGTATCGGGTGCGCGCGACAACCGGCGCCTCCTCCGGCTGCGCCATACGCGCCTATAAGTAAACAACATCAAAGAAATTTATACCAAATATTTTCCTTGAATAAAAAATTATTCTAATCATCTTATTGGGCCTCCAGTTTAACCCCAACAGTTGGTCATTCCGATTTGAAGAAATTCGCTCTGGGGCCAGATTCATCAACCGTTTACCGCCCGCTAACGGTGAAAATACCGCGAAGCCCCTGATATGACATTCATTAGCATCAGGTTTGCCAATATTTTCACCGTGAGAGGGCGGTAAGCGGTTGATGAATATGGCCCTTGTTTCCAAAAGTCTTAAAGCAGGTTTAGAAGAGTGTCCAATCTCACTCAAAAAGTGTCCAGTTTGCTTTGAAAAGTGTCAATTTTGACGTGAAAATGGTACATGTTTGAAGAAGTTCTATCGTAAGTTACGGCAGAAGATTTTGGTGGTTGGAATTGGCGGCCTTTTAAGCCTAGTAGACCTCTTGAGTAAAATTTTCGTTGAATGGAGCTAGAATGGCTCCCATTTTTTCAAGAGTTTCTGATTCTTTCCCGCCGTGTAGCGCTGCTTAACTATATCATAAAGGGCCTAGAATGTACACTTGCCCGAATTATTCAGGTCGCCCCACTTGGTCCACGCTCGGGAAAGGATTCGTATCAACGGAACGCCGATCAGCGAGGCGTTGTTCGCCAAGCACTTCTTCACCGTGTACAACCTCCTTAAGAAGGTTCGTGGCCGCTGGTTTCTCCACCCACTTCATATGGTTTATACAAGAAGTTCTTTTTCAGAATGAGGCCGAAGATGGCATGCCGCCATACTTTAAGTTCCTCACTCTGCTCTCATTCCACGTATTCCTGGAAGAAAGTGTCGACGTGGCTATTGTTGAAGTCGGAATTGGTGGCGAGTATGACTGCACGAACGTTGTTCGGTATGTTTTCTGTTCTATTAGATGGTTGCGTATGAAATGGCCGACTTTGAATGAAAACTTTGGCAGATATAACTTTGTTCGGTGGCGTTTTTTTTAATCGAATTAAGCTCCATTTCAGTTAGTACACTTTTCCCAACGCGAGCATAGCTTAGGCATTCCATCTTTGTAAAAATCGGAACTACAAGAATTGACTAAACATATGAAGTAATTTTCGAAATCATCTTGGTTGCTGAATTTTTCATCCATCACATTACGACCTAAATACTTGAAAAGTGATAATCGGTAGGGGACAGACCTCCTGAATATGCTGGATATGGCAGAGTTTCGTATCACAATTCATCCAGTTTCTGGACAACAATTTTGCAGTGGGATTGGGCCTCTTCGACTGACCAAAGCCGGCTTCTGGTGCATCACTTCAACTTCCGCACAGCTCTTCTCCGCTGTGATAGTCTCTCCTGTCAAGAACATGATCGATTATAGCAGCCATTGTCCACCATGCGGTCACCATCGCCTTCTTTGAATGGAGACTTGGTTTCGGCATTTCTTTGGGACTCTCATTCTTCTCCAGCCATTGTGCAGAGCGACGACGATTTTCATAAGGGATCGTTTTTCTTCGCATTTCCCGCATATCTCGCCTAAAAAGGGGTCTACCCTAGTCCGGGGGCCACATAACTAAAAAGCATGCAATACATTGACTTGAGACTTACCGACCAGCTCATGCAGAAGAAGATAGGGCGCAATGATGCCACGGGGAGGGGCAGCCCATGGGCTTCGACCGACTTAAGCGTAGCAGTCGGATGTGATGGCGTGCAATTTCCCACAACGTACGCAAACTGACGCGTACGTACGTGTAGTGCAAGTTGCAGCGAGAGGGGCAACGTCTACGGGTAAAAACTCGTTCAAATGTGGGCTGGTCCCCTCATAGTAGTATTCCGCCGAAAATAGGACCTAAACGAAACAAAAAACGAACAGACAAACAAAAAAATCGCCGCGGTTTTACAACCGCCTCGACGGGCAAGGAGCAACGTAATGGAGGCTTGCCGCGTGCTACCACCGTCTGACATGCTACAACCAGGATCTAGCATGGTGAGGAGGGCACATAAAGCCACATGCCGCGTGCTGACCACCGCCTGACATGTTATAACCAGGATCTAACATGTTGAGGAGGGCACATAACTTTGCCTGCTTACAATTGCGACGAAAACAAACGTAATTTTTCGTTTTTTTCTTCGTGAATTTTTCTGGTTTATGTCCTATTTTGTTCTGCAGGGATCGCTCGGTAAGTCTCAAGTCGATTTATTACATATTTTTTAGTTATGTGGTCCCCTGGGACTAGGATAGATCCGAAAAAAGTCTTCCTTAGATTGCGCAGCCACCACGAAATACAGGTGTCGCGGCTCTTCCGTATCTGCCCGGCGGTCAATTCGTGCGCGATTCATTTATCCAATCTGTTCGCCTTTCTGATCGAGTTTAAGTAGCGACTTTAGTGCTGCCGTCAACGCCGAAATGCTGTGCCAGCCCTCGCACAGTTTGATACTGATCCGCTTCCACCATGGCTTTGAGTTGATCGTCGTTAAGGAATGATGGCGAGCCACCTCGGTCTTCATTTTCAAGACTTTCATCCCAGGTCGAATTCTTTCGAACCACTGGCAGCTGTGCGTTCCTTAGCGAAATCCTCCCCAAACGCAGCGTCGATGTTGGGGCCCGTTTATACTTCGACGCCGAGCGACGCGACGCCACGTATGATGGCCACATTGATCGAGCATCGCGATCGATCAATTTGGCCACTATACATGGCATCGCGTCGCGCGGCGATGGAAGTATAAACGGGCCTTACGAGCTGTGGCCGCGGCGTTGTGTCCACTTTTTCATTCATATAAATAGAGCACCGGAATATCGCATTGATTCATATTGTGAAAACGACGTCAAAAACTCGGAAAGAAGCAACTGTTGAGCTTATTTCCGAGTTTTTGACGTCGAGAAGCTATAAATGTTAAGAAGATTCTACGCTTCCAGAAACTACATACAATGCCTGAAACGCAAACATTCGTAGGCACGAAAAATCGACCGGGAACTGAGATAGCGAAATCGGCCATTTCATATGCAACGACCTAATACTTTGATAAGGGTTTTGAAAGCGACGTAAAACTATACGAAGATCCAGCCCATGTTAGTGGAGGTTACTACATAACAGGAGTTTAAAGTTAAGGATGAGCAGCAGGAGGATCCTGTTTCCAAAAAGTGGTCGGCTACACTTTGGAAACAACATCCTTTTTAAGGAAAAGTTCTCAAAAGTTTTGCCAATGTTCCTTTGTCAGTAACGACCTGAATTCCATTTAGTTTCCTTCAGACATCCCGTAGTTTGTGGCATCTCCACGCTGGATATCGATCACACCTCCATTCTGGGCTCTACACTACCAGAGATTGCATGGCACAAGGCAGGAATTCTGAAGTGTGGCACTCCGAGCATCATCAGCCTACCGCCGTTGGATGCCCTATCTGTGATAGAGAGCCGTGGAGTTGAGCGCGAGGTAGACTAGGACCACTTTGAGGTGAGGTGGTGGAAGATTGTGGCAGTTATCGGCACAGATTTAGACGGAGGTCCATATCGCGCCCCCGTACGAGTCGTACTTCTTTCCCCATGGCAATGTCTCGGCAGGTATTGCTGGTGACCATCAGAAGATCAACATATCACTGGCTCTCCAACTGGCAAGGACGTGGCTGCAACGGATGGGAAGAGAAGGTAGTGGTCTTTCGTCTTCATGGAATGCAATACTTTGTCTCATTCATGCTTTCAGTGGCGGTGTTTCCGGATGCGAGCGAGAATGAGTGGCATGCGGGCGAGCCTTTCAATGTGCCTGTTCCCGTTGTTGAGGCAATAGAGTCGTGTCAATGGCGGGGACGAAGTCATATTGTGAACACTGATCGGGTGCGGTACTACCTTGATGGAGCTCACACACCAAAAAGCATGGAGGTATATGTTGGCTTCGGCCGATTTTTTTGTAACTGAAGAAACTCTTTCGGTCCATCAGTTTTCTATTCAACTGAATGCGGCCTCTTGCTTGAAATAGGTATATTTTAAGCAAGTGGTGAGTAATTGATTGATGTGAGCAGTTCGTTCTGTTTTTTTTAACAAATCGAGCCAAATGACTGAAGAAAAAGAAAATTTCTAGATCATCAATTATTAGGAGTTAACCTTTAATTTTTCACAACAAAAACATCGTTGTACTGTTGCAGATGTGCTCTATATGGTTTGGACAGACTGTCAGGAAGATGCCCAGACGAAAGCGAGTCTTGGTGTTTCATTGCACGGCTGATCGGAAGCCGTCCACTCTTCTTCCATATCTCGCGGTGAATATTTCATAACATTTTGGAGAGTTCATCACTAATTGTAAAGTAGCTGTTGTCTATCACGAGTCAGTTATTGGCGATAAGCACTGCATCTCTGCCCTGGTGATTAGAGATAGAGTTTTCGCCATACCGCAAAAGTGTGGTAGGGCTTTGGGCCATGTGACTCGCATAAGGACTCATGCTCCCTGATAATCAGGGTCGCTAGTGGCATCGGGACCAAGTGTTGTGCATTGGCTGCACGTCCTTTAAACGAATCTGTGGCTGTGGACTCATTTTCGTAGCTTTACAGCGCTGTATCCCTCCATAGTCGAGCAAGTTTCGGCACTATTGTACTTTCAGGACTCCAAAGGTCGAGGAGAGGTCGACGTTTTTGCCCAAACTTCGCTAAGGGGTGTTATTTGGGGTGCTAATCATGAGTCTGAAATCTATTTTTGGATACGGCCGATTATGATAGGTTACGGTAGGTACGGATGGATGACTAAGGTGCCATAATCACCGATTTCGCCCAATTCTCGCCTAGAGGAATTATTTGGGAATCTGATAACGGATTTGACATCCGTTTTTCGTTTCACACCGAAGTACGGTAGGTTACCGTAGGTACGGCTGGCTGGGGTCATGGTCACCGATTTCGCCGAAGCTCCAGCGTAATACGAAAAATGAACGTCAGATTCGTGATTAGCACCCCAAATAAACCCTCTAGTCGAGGTTTGGTCGAAATCTGAGATCATGACCTCGACAGCCTTAGTCACCGTACCTAACGTAGCCTGCCGTAATCGGCCGAAATTTCAAAAACGGACGTCCTATTCGTAATCAGCACCCCAGATAAACCCCCTAGCCGAAGTTTAGGCGAAAATTTTTTCGACCTCTCCTCGACCTCTGCACTCCTGGAGGTGCAATAGTGCCCAAGTTTCTCCCGGAGATATGTAAGGAGTATGACGTTAACGAATTTTGTGTTTGGGAGAGCTAAAGGTTTTAGAAGGATGGCCTTTTGCTTCGCATGGTGTTCTATCATTCTTTTATATCCTTTGGAAGGTGATGAGGTGCACTTTTTCAGAAGCATTCCTTCGATTACGCTCTGTTCTGCCCGACGGCGCTGCAAGTATTGCCTGACATGAAGTCTGACCTGACTAACATCAACCAGTCACCGGCGGAGCAGACGAATCGTAGTCATCAGTGTGCATCGACGTGGAAGGAGATTGGAACAGGGGTACTGTTTTTTTTTTTAAATGTGGCATACTGTAGGCAAAAGAAGGAGCAGACTTCTGTTTGAATGGGAATTTATCTGAGCGATAATGTCCACAAATTTATTATCAGTTCATTTGTTTATTTCTTGTTGTACAAAAGGCACAACGAGGGAAGTGTGTTCCATTCCCTCTATCTTTCTCTCCTCCTGCACCAATTGGAGCAATAAATCTTCACAGAAAACGATAAGCACCACGTCACGCCAACTAGCGTCTCCGGTTTATGCTTGTCTACAAGTGCTCCGTCACGCCTATCGGCGTGCCTCGTACATGCGCACTCCGCGCGATGTTGCAGTATCACTAAGCTAAGGACAATTACATCGAACTAGCTGCTCTATTTGTACACCTTTTTCCCTACCAAGGAGTACAAAAGGCTCGCAGTATATACAGTATACAGTAAAATAGGGCGATCTATTGGTTCCTCTATTGGTCCTCCTTTAGTAGAACGGTCCCCCATTACTGGTACTGATCCCCCTCAATGATCCCCCCTAGCGGATGACGTCTTCGGCACGCATTCTGAATCTCCAAGCACATTGGACGACGTCTCCGGCACGTCTACCTGAATCCCGAAACACGTTGGAGACGTCTTTGGCACGTCTTCTGAGTCCCAGGCACGTCATGCGACGTTTTCCTCACGTCTTTTGAATCCTCTGGTACGTAGAAGACGTCTGAGTGTTTTCCGCTATTTTCGCACCCCGTAATTTGATCAGTATCGATTGACGGTGATCGATACTTCAAAAACGATCTTCAGATTCGTGTTCAGCGACCGCTATTACCCCAGGGCTGAAGTTTTCAGGCAGTTAGAAGAAGTCTGGGTATTTTCCGCTATTTTCGCGACCCGTAATTCGATCAATGTCGATTGATGCGATCGATACTTCAAAAACGAACTTCAGATTCGTGTTGAGCGACCTCAATTACCCCCAGGGCTAAAGTTTGGGAGCGTGTGGACGACATCCACGAAAAATCGATAGTTTGATCAATATCGATTGACGGCGATCGTTACTTTAAAAGCGAACTTCAGATTCGTGTTCAGCGACCGCGATTACCCCAAGGCTGAAGTTTCCACGCAAATAGAAGACGTCTGAGTATTTTCCACTATTTTCCCGCACCGTAATCTGATCAATATCGATTGATGGTGATCGATACTTCAAAAACGAACTTCAGATTCTTGTTCAGCGACCTCTATTGCCCCAGGGACGAAGTTCGCAGGCAGGGAGAAGACGTCTGGGTATTTTTCGCTATTTTCGTGTCGTAATTTCCACCATTTTCCCCCTATCTCCCCCTCCCCCACCCCGATTTCCCGATTTCCTCCTATTTTCTGGCTAATTTCTGCGCCGGCGCCGATCGATAGTATGACTTGTCGCTTAGCGCGTTATTATAGAGTATGATATTACTCTCTGGAGATAAAAAACATTCTTCAATCATAAAGATAGCATAGTCATGAGAGAATTAGGTGCGCAACATAGCGTCTATGTTGATTGAAAGCAGGAGACGCTATGTCGCGTACCATGGGCTGGTTTTAAAGCATCCGAAAGATTCATCTTCCGCAATCGAAGACAATTGTGCGAAAACAAAACATGCGCTAAATAGGGTTCATTCGATGTACTAACCAGGAGACTATTTCAAGGTTAGGTCGGACGGCCCAAGTGTTGCATGTGTGCAGAATCGCCTCTCTGTCTGGAAAACAACAAAATGCAAATATCTCGGCCCCAATACAACTCTGCGCAGAATTAGGAACGATGGAAGGTGGCCGTTGGCGGTGTTAGCCCTCTGCCTGCAGGTGGATGGCGGGCTCATGTTACCTGGAAACAGCGATCGTGGCGATTACGATGCCCCTCTACCCACTGCTCCACCGTCGCTCACTCGTCGTCGCTGTTTCCAGCCAACATGAGCCCGCCCTTCGCGTGCTGGAAGGGGGAAACGCCGCCAACGGCCGAACTTCCGTCGTCCCTAACTTCGGGCAGAGTTGTATTGGAGTCAAGATATCCGCATTTTGTTGTTTCCCAGAGAGACGCGGTTTTGCTCATGTGCAACACTTGGGACGTCCCGACCTACCGTTGAGATGGTCTGTTTGTAGGACTCGATTCTTCGCTCTATTGTCCCTAATGAATGCTTCCTGCTTTAGGAAGTCCATGTTTTCGACTGCATAACCTCAGCCGTTGGCTGGATCGAAGATCTGTGTGAGACACAAACACTAGACGTCCTGGTGACGGGCAGTCTCCATCTGGTCGGTGGTGTGCTGTCGCTGATCGAACCTTCTGTGGATTAGGTCCACCTACTGCGTACACTACTCGTTCTTGTTACCCTTGCTCTAGGGAGCTTTACAACTAACATTACCTCCAGTACTTTTCCGCTTTGCCATGTTTATTACTAGGCTGATAGAGAGCTGTTGCCAAATACTTATATAGCGTTACGTTTGATGTTGAATCCTTATGTGTTTTTTATAAAAGAAACGGGGTTTGCAGGTATTCTAACCGGGCAAAGGGGTGTGAAGTGTGTCCTGTATCCAACCTCACTACTGCCGCATCGTTAGTGACTGTGATTGTTATACGTTGTGAACATTTACTCGATGAGATAAACACTTATTACTTTTTTTGCAGAAGTTAGAGCGGTGATCAATAGAATGAGGAGTGCCGGCAGCTCCTGTGCCATGCTACATTTCAGTTGATTATCTTCAGTTTGAAAAACTTTCTACACGTACTTCTAGAGTCTGTTCATACTCAGGGACGGGAGCGACGAGAGCGACAAGAGCGACGGCGAAGCGAGTCTGCGCAAATATACAACAGAAGTTCATCGGAAGAGACCGTTGAAATGCGGACTTACCAGGCATATGTTATACTTCTGCGACCAGTCGACGGTGCTGTCGTCGACAGTGTTGAGCGGGTGCAACGCATCGCGTTGCGGCCCGCGCGCGACTGTCGCCGACAGTTTGTCGCTGGCCCTCTGGCGGCGGAGAGCGGTCTGTCACGGTATAGTGGCCACCACCCTGTAAGGCCTCGTTTATACTTCCATCGCAGGCCGACGCGATGTGTCTAGTCGCGTCGCACTGTTCCACACGGCGATGAGCACTCTGAGCAGCCGGCGACGCGACTGGCGATAACGCACCATTGCTTCCTTTTCACGCGCAATAATGCACCTATTTCTGGGTCCACGTCTGTTTACTCATTTCTGAAGACATTCATTCCATTTCCTCGATCCTAAAGGTCATCGATCGGATACGCCTCTAGCGCTCACGAGCCATGCCTGATCCTAAAGGTTAGCAATGGATCGTGGATATGCGTATCAGAAGGGACATGGGGTGAGGATGACTACTAACATCAACAAATAATAACAATAATAAATAAAAAGCAGGGCACAACCACGATAAAAAAACAGTGGAGATAAACACGAGAAATCAACAGAGCTTCAACACGAGAAATCAACAGAAATTCACGACCTGGCCGGAATCCGGTCAGTTTCCAGAAAATCCGAGCGGGCGGCAACTTGAAATTGAACAACAAGGTCAAACACATCAAGAAAACAAAACGTGTCATGATGGCAACAAACAGAAAAATACACACAACAAATAGGTAGGAATAAACAAGAAAATATCACAAATGGAAGAGACACTCACCTAGTCGGCGAAAATCAGCTGATCGAAACCATACGGCGCCTCAATCCACTGCGATCCATCGCATCGCACCCATTTCGAGCGCGACGCGATTGGTCACGGATTCACGCGATTCATTAGGACAGCGGGCGTCGACGCCGGGCGACGCAATCAATCAATTTGACCTCATTGCGTGGCAATCGCGTCGCGCCGCGACTAAGTATAAACGGAGCCAAAGGTTGGGGCATATTTCCATCGCCGCCATCCCATCTCAATTCATGACCACTCCACCGCGAGGGCAGAAGAATCAAAAAAAACTTCGCCGCAACGGTGGCAGCCGGCATGCGCGATGGTCTCCCGCACCCATCGCGGGAATGGCATACTTTTTCGCGCCGCGCGTGGTGTTAAGCGTTGGTCCTGGGTGGACTGCCGTCGCGGCCCCTTGCAGAGCGATGAGCGATGCGACGAACGCTGAGAACTCCACGTCCTTTCGCGTCGCTCTGCAAAACTCATCACATCGCCGCGATTCCATCGCGCGGGCGGGAAGTATGCACAATGCCTACGATGCCCCTACTTGATTTGGAAGGTTGGCAGTCTTCCCGAATGCATACTTTTCATATGGTTGTAGTGCATAAGGTAATCTAATGCTTGTAAACCCTCAAAAAGCCTGCTTAAGAACGGATCCTCCTTCTGTAAAACGTTTTTAGCCTACGGAATAAGATTAAATTCTAAAATAACATTCTGGTAGACATCGGAGGTGGTTCGGAGGTGGTTCTGACATTTTACCCACGAAAGCAAGGGGCCCCGCTCTCAGGTATTATTCCGGCCCATATCATCACAGACGTCGGAAACAGGGTGCTTGGGTGAACAGCCTTCAAACTCAACGGTGAAAATTTTCTCGTCAGTCCAATTGTCGCCCAATAAGTCGCCGTCACGAATGAAGACGAGGAGCTTTTGCATGTTCAAACTTATCCTTCTTTACAGCTTCAGCTGCGGTTTCAGTATTAGTTGCAGTATCGATGAAGAGGTCGATGATTGCGAACCTTTAGCTCTTGTTTGATAACGTTCTGAACGCTTCGCCGTGAGACATGTAAGTCGGAACCAATTTTGTTCACGTTAACCTCGTTCCTCCGCATCCTCTTCTTGATTGCCTTGCGGGTGCAAGGTATGTCGACAACTCGAGGTCGGCCGGTTTTTGAGAGCGAGTGATGGTGTCCTCGTTGGTTGTTCTTCACCGCAGTCCACTTACAGTCCTGTCATTGACGTAGAGCCTTCGTGCAATCTCCACTGGCAGAAGTACTTCATCCACGAGGGGCGCGATGGGGCGAGATGAGAAGATGGACGCATAACTTGCGATGACACTGCCGATGTGGAGTTTTGCACGAACACGTGTCGGAGCCACTACTGTTATGTACGCTTGAGACGTGGAGAATGATGCTTTCCCTTACACCGTTATGGGTGGTTCAGTGGATTGCGGAAATACAAGAATAACAGAAGAGTGGGTAAATTAGCTTTATTAGGAAAACGTCGTTCCTCTAAGCGTACAAGTGAGCATGAGGCGGGAGGGGGGGGGGGGGGGTCAGGCGCACACAGCTTGGGTGCAGCGAGACCCCGCCCCTTAAATACCGTATGAACATCACCGGAGTCGGTGATAACTACTACAAAGCGTTTCAAAAGTATAAGGCCACCCCTAATTTTGTAAATTTTGCGTTTTTCACTACATTTCGCTGTCAGGGGTTTCTTCCACTTAATTCGTCGTGGTCGAAAGCCATACCTGAAAATGAATCAGAAACCTCTCTTGGATAGAGAACGTTTTAAGAAAAAAAAACATTGGTTTTCCACTGCTTCAAAAGTATAAGTCCACCATAGAGACACTTCCATTTTGTTACAATCAATAATCAGCAGTTACAAATACAAATTAATAATTAGCTGGTCCGCCGTGATTGGAAATAAGTTCAAAAATCCTGCCTGGTATACTTCCAGCCAAGTTCTTCAGGATATCAGGGTCCAAATGGTACTACGCCGCTTCGGTAGCTCTGCGCAGTTCCTCCTTGTTGAATTGCTTTTCATTGGCATATAGTTGACGTACAATGATTCCTCAGATGTTTTCAATCGGGTTCAGGTCCGGTGAGCAAGCTGGCTAGTCTAGCACACGGATATTTCGTCATTCTCACGTGTGCAACGCCCGTGAGAGGTCGGCGTGTTCCCGCGATCCCGGCCATCGATCGACTTGGTCCTTCAACCGCTACCTGGACTATTCTGCCATTGCCAGTGTCTCTGGCTTGGCCTACTGGTTCATTCTACTGCACGATGTCGACTCCTGCTCGCAACAGCAGACCTTCGAAACGATTCTGTCCAGCCACGTCGCCAGCATCACCTCAAACGTCTGGCCTCGACGCCGCAATAAGGGAGCTGATTGAGTCGACTACGGTTCCGGACTGCGTAAAGAATGCGTTCACCAGAATTGTCGAAGAGTTCTCGCTTGTACGTCAAGAAAGAGATAGGTTACTCCAAGAAAACTTATTGCTACGTAGAAGGCTGGGGATTTCCCCAGGCGCACCAGTATCTTCTGTTTCCGATGCTGCGTCTGCTGGCAATCCCGATCAGTTCAATCCACAGCTATCTCAATCTCCATCCAGTGGTCGCGAGCCCGATCCCCACTCGCCTTGTCAGGAGTCGGAGAGACGAAGATCGATAATTATTAGTGGTATACCGGAGCTTGACTCCCAATCGATTGCTAGTAGGGTCCGCTATGATTTCTTGAGCGTTCGTAAGCGTTGTTTTCCATTTGGATATCGATTGCCTTCCTGTATCAGTTTATAGACTCGGTAGACCTATGCCTGGCAAGACAAGGCTGTTGAAAGTCGTTTTTCCTGCCTCTTACTTCCAACGCTTGGCTATTAAGAGAGCTTCTCGCCTCCGTTTCTTTCCGGAGAAGGGGGTCTACCTTAGGGAGTCTCTCTCATTGACGGAGCAAATACGAAGGCGGGAAGAACGCAATCGTCAACTTCCCGTTCAATCTCATCAAGCTTCGAATGCTCAGGGAAACTGAGTCGTTTTCCTCGGTATTTTAATCATGTCGTTTTAGCTACCTCTCAAACTGTGTCGCTTTCGATCTTTTATTCCAATGTCAGGTCATTTCCAAAAAACAGCACTCATATTGATCTCTGTCTGGGCCCTCGATATGATATCTACCTGTTTTGTGAAACCTGGTTAAAGAAACATCACTCAGTAGAATCTATGCTGGGCAAGTGGTGTGAAGACTACGCTACTATACGATGTGACAGGAGAAGAAGAGCAGGTGGGGGAGTGGCCATCCTACTTCGAAGCACTATATCTTATTCAGTTGTAGCTTCCGAATCAGTAGATAATGGATACGAGATTTTAGCTGTTGATATTTTCTTTCAATTTGCATCTTTTCGAGTTATTCTCGTCTATAGACCTCCTTCCTGCACCATTCAACTTACGGAACAACTAGGAAAAGCCATTAGTGATCTATCAGCATCATCACTTCCAGTTGTTGCAGTAGGAGATATCAATTTCCCAGATGTGGACTGGAGGGTCAGTGACACACTACCAGCATCATGTAGTTCCCTTAAAGAAATGCTTTTTTGCCACGAATTCGTTCAGCTTATTTCTGAGCCGACTAGAGATGTCAACATTCTTGACCTGGTTTTTTCCAATCATAGAAGCCTAATAAGTGATATCTCTGTCCAGTCTCCTCTTGGTAATAGTGATCACGCAAGTATATCCTTTGATATCAATGCGTCTGGTGAAGAGTGGTTTCCTGTTAAAAGAAGGCAATTTACAAAATGCGACTATGGGGCTGTTTGTAGTTACCTATAGCGTTGACTGGGCTACCTCTTTCGGGTCAGTTTCTTCCGTAAATGACAAATATTCAATGTTTTTGGCCATTCTAAATCACACAATTGATATGTTTGTACCATGGGCCTACACAAATTTGGATAAATCTCAGTTGCCTCTCCATCTTCGCAACATGTTATCACATAAGGAGTGCTTGTTTAATCACGCAAAGCTCAGCGGTGACTGGACAGGTTATCAACGCTTTTCTAAACTTTTTGCAAAACAACTAGGTAAATTCAACCCTAATGTGGAGAAAAAAATAGTTGAGTCTCGTAACAAGAATAAATTTTTCAGATTCATGAAATCTAGACTCTCAAATCAAACCCATTTCTGCAATTTACAATTAGGGAGTAAACCTCTTCTCTCTGATTTTGATAGGGCCAACGTTCTTGCTGATGAGTTCTCTAAGGTTTTCTTAAGTGATGATGGAAGACTACCAGTGCACAGTTTCAATTGTGCTCACCATATGAAGGATTTTCCCTACTTCGATCCTATATTAATTTACCAGCACATTTGCTCCTGCCCACAGTCGTCGGCCTTCACTCCAGATGAGATTCCATTCATTTTTATTCGAAATATTGCACATGTTATTGCGAATCCGCTCTCGCACATTTTTAATCAGTCAATTATGTATGCTGTGGTCCCTGAACTATGGAAGCACTCCTACATTACACCTGTGCTTAAAAAAGAACCATCATCAGATCCAGCAAACTTTAGGCCTGTCAGCATTACATCTATCTGATGCAGAATTTTCGAAAAGATATTGAAAAAGCATATTATCCAACACTTGGAAAAAAATCGTATTATTCCTTCCACTCAGCACGGCTTTGTTGCAGGCAGATCTTTTGGAATGCATTAATGACTGGACTAAAATACTGGATCAGAAAAGCTGCTGTGACGTTATCTATTTTGATTTCGCGAAAGCTTTTGATAGGGTCATTCACACCAAACTCATGCATAAAATCATTTTCCTTGGCTTTCATCAAAATGTAGTGGGCTGGATTCAAAACTTTCTCAATGGTAGAACTTTTCAAGTACGTGTTAATGGTACATTTTCGATAACTAAGCCTGTAATCAGTGGAGTACCTCAAGGTGGTGTCTTGTCACCTGTATTGTTTAACATTTATGTGGCGGATATCCAAAACCTGCTCGAAACTGATGATGTATCCTGTAAGCAGTATGCGGATGACTTAAAAATCTATAGACAAATAGAAAACAGCGAAGATGTGGAGCTTCTACAGCGGGCAATAGGACGGCTCGCCCGTTGGGCTGATGAATGGCAACTCCCCCCGTCTCACCCTAAAACCTTTCATCTTAGACTTGGATGCTCTGAACACTCCAGTGCATACTCTATTCAGAACTACCCTATTGCAACAGTATCGGAAGTGAAGGATCTTGGGTTTCTTTATAATAACAAGTTAGACTTCGCAAATCATTATAAAAATATCTTCAGAAAAGCTATTACTCGTACCTATCACATATTTAAGGCGTTAACTACTAGAAATAAGAATGTACTGCTAACGGTGTACAAAACATATGTCAGACCAATTCTGAAGTGCGGCAGCTCGGTTTTTTCGCCACATAAAACAATGCATGTAGCCCTCCTTGAAAAAGTTCAAAACAATTTTACGAGAAAAGTATTAATTAGATTAGGAGGGTTCTTGTATTCTCGTATACCTCATGCGAAGATCCGCAATGCATATCTTTGCCTACCTTCTCTGGAAAGTAGGCGAAGGGTTGCTGATCTTTGCATGGTGTTTAAACTACTCCACAAATTAGTCTCCATTGATTCTTCCCAATTTTTTGAATTGTTGCCCTCTCGAACCAGAGGTGGTGGAACTAAACTCTCATTTTCTAGACCTAGAACATCAGTCAGACGTAATTCATTTTCTGTTAGGGCAGGATTAGCCTATTTAAAACTAACTAAGACTGCTGCTCCTCCCTGCTCTCTTCCCTCATTCAAAAAGTTTGCGCATACAATCACCACTTAACCTAGATTTCACTTTACTTGGAGGCATTATGCAATATCTATTTGGTACTGCTTGCTTGAGATACGTTGTTAGTTGTTCGGTTCTAGTTGAGTTTCTTGCGTCTGTCTTATACGACGTAATAAATATCAAATATTAAAATTTTTGGAATTCAACCACAGAATCAACGCCGCAAATAACCCCCGTGCACAAAGTTAGTGCGAAATTGGTGCCTCACCGTCATTTATTCATATCCTTATCACCCTCATTTATTCATAACTACAGAATGGCTGATCTCTGGCATGTACCGAAGCATTATCCTGCATAAAATGAATTGATGATGCTCGCGAAGAAATGGTAGTAGATGATCTTGAAAAATATTCTGATAGTCCTGTGAGTTCATTCGACACGTGGTAAATGCAAGCCGAAGAGCATCACAGCTACAAAAGGCTCCCAAGGCCATCTGGGAACCACCACCGAAGTTACGTCTGCTAAAGACGAGTGGATCCTTCCACAGATCCCACCAGTAGCAGTGAGATCTATCGGAGCGTCCAAATTGAATTTCTTTTAGTTGGAGAAGACTATCTGAAAGCACTAGACTCGTTCACATGGGAGGAATTTCACAGTGAAAAATGACGTACCGTGTTCCAATCAGTCGTGATGTTTCTACACGGAAATTGAAGACGTTCGGCCTTGTGGTGCTCAGGCAACCTCAGAGCCTTCTTCATCGACCCGACAATGTTGCCGCTCTGTCTGGTTGCTCTCCAGATGGTCGTCTGCGATGCATCCAACAATAAGTCCGCCCTAACTTGGCAGATCGATGCCGTCGAATTCGATAAGAGTCGCTGAATATGCCGAACATCTTGTCCAGAGATCACGGTAGGTCTTTCAGACACTGGTTTTCTTCCATAGGCTACAGGATCTTTCATGTGGTTAGCCACAGCGCATCTGGAGCGACGAAGTTGGGCAGCGATTTCACGAGTGGAGTGTCCTGTCTCATATAGAGCTAGAACGTGAGCTTGTCCCTCGACGGACAGCCGGTACCTCACGACATGTTGGTATTAGGATAATAAGTAATAGCAAAGCTAATGCAGAGCAGTTTTGGTTTGACAGGGCGAGAAATTTTAGTTATAAGAAACCACCATCGTTACTAGCCTTATAGTTTTGAGACAGAAAAAAAAACCAATGATTTCTTCTTTAAGAAAGTTTCGTATCCAAGAGAGGTTTCGGATTTATTTTCAGGAATGGTTTTCGACCACGGCGAATTCAGCGGAAGCAGCCCCTCACCGCAAAATGTCGTATCATGGGATCTACAAAATTAGGCTTGGCTTTATACTTCTGATACGCATTGTACTTTATCAATTGCGAAATTACGTAATTTAAGGTGGCTTAGTGAACCCATTGCATATGGCAGTGCATCTTTACATTGCGTCTCGCCGCTATGTAGTTCTAACATCTAGGGAACAGATTCTTCTACGTCTAAACCGTGTGTGCTGGCGTGTAAGAGGTGGAGATACCCGCGACGAAGCATTCATCTCTACTCTTCATCTTTATCCTCTATGCCGTGCAAACCCGTGAGTTTAATCGTTGATGAATCCCGCCACTAATGTAGTAAAGGCTATCAGCTGCATTGAACTGATATCACTAAAATTTCATATCAAACGATGCCTTCGTGGCCATGAAGAGGCTAGTGAAGTTCATTTTTAGCAAAGACCTCACAATGTTCGGTAACAGGGAATGGTGGCGGCTGGCCGGTACACAGGTCTCTGGCTTCGAAAACTTCTTTTCGGATGCATCAGCGACTCGGCCCTTGCTGGTATCTTTCAGTTCTGTTGAATTGAGGATCTGTTCATTTCAGGAGACTGTAACAAAGGACATCTCTTCGGAACACGATTGGAATACAGATCGGCAACTATCTCCCTCACTACGTGACGAAGGCGACTCCACGGCTTCGGAGTCATTGGATGTGCTGGAGAACGAAGGCGTTCACGATGAAGAGCTTAAGGTCCGCATTCTTACGAAGCTTGCCCTTCTCAGTCTGGAGCCCTCCGCACACTTTTACGGCAAGGCGGTAGCCCTATCCGGTGCAGTCCTAATGGGCAGCACCCCATAATCACTTGTAAATTATTCCTGTTCTAGGATAAACAGATACAACATAACATAAACGAGCTTACTGATGCCCTCGCCAAAAAATAGCGGGCACCGTCGCTTGAAAATTGAAAAACAGTCACAAAAGCATGAAGAGGCTACAGCAGCTCCGCTCGTAATCCCCGTGTAAGTTCCCGCGCTATCGAATGCGTGCGCGTCAACTCATTCACCGTGGGGCGATGCGTAGAGGTGACCCGGGGACACATGCGCCGTACCTGTTTTTGTTTGTTTTTCTTTGCGCGTTTTTGTTTTTACTTTAATGCTACCGCTACTGTTTGGCTTAGGTTTGGCCTTCCCAGGGGATTCAGGGGTACTCAAGGACACAAGTCCAGTTATAAGGTGCTCCCTCACCCCTCCCCCTCCCCTTAAATAAGCATAGGGCAGAGACGCAGAGATCGCCCAAACTTGCCGCTGATGTGGCGCCTAGGCGGCAGGCGTGGCGCCGCCAAAGCAGAAGCGGCAATAATGATTCAAAGCGTTATTACCTCAACAGCCGCTATGCCGCCGACAGAGTTCGGCCGAAAGATTTAGGCGAAGGGCGGCTGTTGGCAACATGCCCAGTGACGTACGCGACGCAGCCGCTTGCACTCCACTTTGGCGACGGAGCGCGGAAGCCGTGCGATTTCTGCATCTTATACGCCCGTGATGACACCTTCCCCAAGGGGCTCGTGGTGCAGTGGGTAGAGCGCCTCGCGGTGATGACGGAGGTCAGGGGTTCGGTTCCTCTGCACGCCGGTGTTTTTGCATTTCAACTGACTGGACGAGATCTCAGGAGTTTTATCGTCTACTCAATTTTCAGACGTTTTCTGCCCTTTTTCCAGCTGTAACGGTTTTGCAGAGCCCAGCTGCGGACTCCTCCCTGAGCGACGAAAGCAGTTTCCACACGAGCAGCTTGGATGGCACCCACCCCGGAGTCCCTTCCCTAGCCCGGTCCTGCGCTCGAAGAACGCAGAACACAGCTGCGGACTCCCCCCTGAGCGACGAAAGACGAGCAGCTTGGATGGCACCCACCCCGGAGTCCCTTTCCTAGCCCGGTCCTGCGCTCGAAGAACGCAGAACACAGCTGCGGACTCCCCCCTGAGCGACGAAAGAACCCAACAGCAATGGATTTCGCGCTCCATCGCGAACGCATGCGGAGCCGCCGCGCTGCTGGCAAATTGCCAACAGCCGCCCTTCGCCCAACTAATGCGGCCACAGAGTTCTGTTCGGGGCTCTAGCTGATCGTGGCGGGGATCTAGAATGGAAACTGATAGTGATAGTGATAATGAAACTGCGCTGGCGTTGGAGTGGGGCGAGGATGAGTGCCGCTACAAGTCGTCCTTTTACTACTACAAAGCAGTTTTGTCTGCTACGCGACGGTTTTCTGGCTGCCGCGTGCCGCGTTGCCGCAAAAGTGTGCGGAGGCCTTTAAGCATAGGGCAGAGAAGCAGAGTTTGCCGCTGATGTGCCGCCTGGGCGGCAGGCGCTGCGCCACCAAAGAGGCAGCGGCAATAATGATTCAAGCTATTATTGCCGCTGCAGCCGCTTTGCTGCCGACAATGGTGCAATCCTAGTTGGTGGTGGCCACTCTAAAACGATTTTCTGATGTAACGAAACTTAGTAAATGGGCAACAACATGTAGAAATAAATAAACTACGCCAACATGGTTAGACACAGTTGCAAGCCGGGAGTAGAGAACCTAAAAAGGGTCATTCTCGGTGCAAATAGCATGGGGAGGATCAATTTCAAGGAGCCAAAACAGATAACATCAGTAAAATAAAATAAAATTGAGCTGAGACACCATCAACCAACGTTTTGGACACTGACAGGACAATATACTTCACGTCCCAATCCATTGCACAAATCTCGACCAAGCTTGTAAATGTTATATATTCTCATGTTTTTAGTGTTATTTATCCTGATTTCCTTAGTGCAGTTGTTTCCTTAGGAGTGATAGGTTCAATATGTTTCAATACTGAACAAATTCAGTTCTTATGAAATCGCATAAGAGCGGCCACCACCAACTAGGATTGCACCCCGACAATTTCTGTCAGGGCTGAAGCTGATCGTGGCGGGATCTAGAATGGAAACCGAAAATGATAATGAAACCGCGTTGGCGATGGAGTGGGGCTGCAAAGCTGAGGATGAGTGCCGTATAAGCGGCAGTTTCGCCTCCTACGAGGCAGTTCTGCTGCCTGTCGCGTACCGCGTTGCCGCAGAAGTGTGCGGGGCCTTAGCAATTAAAACATGATTATGAGGACGTAATTAAATTAATTAATTGTGCAGTTCTAATTGGTGGTGGCCGCTCTTAAACAATTATCTAAGTGTACCAACTTGGTATAGTTTATTTACTAAACTACACCAACTTGTTAGATAGACTCAATTTCCGAGTTCCTAATCGGAAGGGAAAAACCTAAAAAATTTTATTCGCTCAAACAAGCAAGCACAGAATCATTACAGATTGTAACAACAGGCGCCTAACTAGTCGGTATGATATGATTCTCGTAGGGGGTCACCTTCCAAAATAGCTTCTGTAATGCGAACAAAGGGAAACGAGACGGTGTTGATCGAATGAATGAGTACACTGGCTAATTCCACTCAAATTACAGTAGAAATGAAGAAGGCCTAATGAGCAGACTGGGGGGCAGGCCGTGGGCTTAGACGTCTTGAGCGTAGCAGTCGGATATGATGAAGTAGAATTTTCCACATAGATCCCAAACTGATGCGTACGTACGTTTACAGCAAGTTACAACGAGAGGAGCCCAGGTCAAACGGTACGTCTTGCGAACTAAACGGGAAAAACTCGTCCTACACGCGGAAAACGCCACGACATGTCGTACTTTGTTGAGTAAGGATGTGCTGTCCCTCCCCCGTCCGCCCACTGCGACACAGAAATTCCTCGGATTTTATGGAGAAAATTAGGTGCCTCCTTCTAAGCTTGCACATATTCTAAGCACAGGTGTACACGAAATATTCTCTTAAAAAATGTTATTCAACCGCATCTCATCATGAAATCGGAGATTATATCATGGGATTGCGACTAAATTAATAGATAGTGGACGCATGATTAATCGGGGACAGTGCAATTCAGAGTCCACAGTAGTAGCGAAGAGAAAAAAGCAGTCACTCGTCCGGGTCAATAAACGCGTAAGGCCCCGTTTATACTTCTGACGCCGAGCGACGCGACGGCATGTAAGGTGGCCAAATTGATCGATCGCGTCGCTCAATCAATATGGCCACCATACGTGGCGTCGCGTCACTCGGGATCGAAGTATAAACGGGGCCTAAGGACATGGCTTGACAATATGCGGTGTGCTGACGAGAGAGCATCAGAAGGTTTATTGAATTGAATGGTATTAGTCTGGGCACACTCTCATTCGCCTAGCACAAAGGAGACGTACTGTTAGGCATCTGGCATACCTCCGAGTCGCTCCAGCGACTGGTCGCGGCGATAGTGTTGGGAGGATATCTACGCAGTTCGTAGCTACCCGCGCAACACTATCGCCGCGATCAGTCCGTGGAGCGACTCGGAGGTATGCCAGATGCCTTAGACATACTGCAGCTGCCTTGCACTCCGATAGGCAGCATGTGAAGAACCGCGTCAGGCTGTTGATGAGCTCTGGCGGAAGGTTATGGCATCTGGCATACCTCCGAGTCGCTCCAGCGACTGGTTGCGGCGATGGGTTGCGCGGGTAGCTACGAAGTGCGTGCGTGACAGCGGCTATAAAATTGTGAGAGTTCGGTCGTGAATCAACTTTATAGCCATTGTAATTGAATACGTCCGCTTATGGACGTTTACCTTCCGTTTGGAGACGAACGAAGCAAAGGTTTATACGCCTGCACGACGGCAGCATAGCGAAGAGGGGAAACGCCACTATGGGATAGTGGTCAAAATGGACAGTCGCGGCGTAGGGATGCTATCTTGCTCTCACGACAGACGGTGAGGCAGAAGGGAAAGACTTAAGGCCGCCACAGACTTCTGCGGCGCCGCTCGGCGGCGCCGCTGGAGGCGAGCTCTGCGTCTCTGCCCTATGGTTAAGCATAGGGCAGCGGCGCCGCAGAAGTCTGTGGCGGCCTTTAGGAACGATGAGACAGCAAAGCAGAAGTGAACAAACAGCAAATCGATGGGAAGAGAACTACTTGATAACAAACTAACACTATTACAACAACACTATATACTATATACTATATCGATATCACCCATGCCTTCCATGAGCCCCTTTCTTGCACGGTGCTGCATCGCGTTCGCGATAGCTATCGAATTATTCTGAAGTACTGTGTATGAGTGCTCTATCTACTCCGGTCACCACATCGAAGCTCATCTCAAGGCTTTTTGTTTATAGATGATACTTGGAAAGCTTACCAGAATGGGTGCTCAGAACCAGATGTGGACAGACAAGTTCACGGCCTTCAATGTCGTTGTGTGCTACGTGACCACTTACACAACCTTCGCTCGATTTTGTTATTTTCTGGATTTGTATGGGAGTAAGTTATCACGCCATAGCTCTTCACAGGGCAATATGATCACGGTCTATGTAGTTCGGCACCAATTACCACTGCTCACAGGTCATAACCCATAATTACAGTTTATTTTCTTCCCATATTTATCGTCTGTATGCTAGCGGTCGGTCTTCCACTTGTCTACTTGGAAATGGCCTTAGGCCAGTTTACTACGATGAATGCAATTCTCGTTTTTAGACGCATTGCACCTATCGCTTCAGGTGAGTTATTTCTGAAGAATGAGCAAATTGAGCCAAAGGGGCCATTCAACAGGAAGTGGAGAAATTCAAAGCACATGAACAACAGATCAGAGATCAGCGGAATGTCCACACGAACGCCATATGATGTTTGATGTTTGGTGCACCCATAAAATAACAGGGTTGGTATTAGGTTGGTGCATAATTTCTCGGACATTTGATCCCTCCTGAATTGAAAGCGCATTTCCCGCCAAATTTCTCACATTTATCAACGCATAAATGATAAATCGATAGAGAAAGGAAAGGGCTACAAAACTGTTCCTAACATCTACTTCTGCGTTGTTAACGTCAGCTATTATGGCTAGGCAATTCATCCCAACTGAGACGCATATTCGGCACGTCATGTTATTCTTGCATCAATCTGGCCTCAATGCCAACGAATCGTATCGTCGCCTGAAGGATGTTTACAACGAGGGTGCTCCTGCTCGGAGTACTGTGTACCAGTGGTTCTCGAAGCTTGCACTCGGTGAGTTCTCCGTTGAAGATAACGAACGAGAAGGGCGCCCGATGACACTGGATTTGGATGGCCTCCGAAGTAGAGTGGAAGCGGACCCATACCAAAGCTGTCGCGATCAATCGCGACCTTTGTTCGGCTTATCTCTGTATGTGTTGCATTCTTTGATGAAAAGATTCTTGGGAATGCCTTTGCTGTAATCTCTCTACTGTATTTAAGGTCCCGCGAGAAGAGCTCGGGCCTTTTGGCTACGGTATGTATTGCGGTCGATTGGGATAAGGAGATCACTGAACCATCGTTGACAGTTTTGGTGCATCGGCCGAAGCTGTCATCTTCAAAATCTGGTTCGTGAACCAGTGAATCAGAAAATCTGATTCCAAGTGGCCCGATGAGGTCTCCATAGAAAAAAATGGAATCCATCATATATGAAAAACCAATACTGCATAGCGTCATTACGGTCAAGTCGTTGCTGTCTAATTTCCAAGAATACGCATCACAGCCAAAATTCGCTGATGATGATGATGAAGCGCAATACGAGGAAACGCTTCAGTCAATCGAACTCATCAGAGGCAGCGTTGCGCAAATCGAATCAGCCAAAAGTGATCTGCGAGAGCTCATCGACAAAGTGAAAAACGAGTACGACAACACTAAAAATAAGGACGAAAAGAAAAATATCCTACAAGAAATTGAAAAACTTGAAGATGAGACCAAATTCACCGAAGTAATGAGCCAAGCCGTAGAGCTACTCGTGATGCTTCGCACAAGACTGACTGAATTCGGTAGTAATGAAAAGAGGCTCGCACGTAAGATGCAGAAGACACTATACATGACAGGGAATCCCACTGCTGAAGCCTCTCATAACGAAGCTGAACAGTCGCTGTCGGGAACGATACCACCTCCCATGATAAGCCTTCCCAGGTTCTATGGAAACGAAAAAGAATTCCCTGAATTTCGGGCCGCATATGAAACTTTAGTTAACAACAATCGGTCGCTAACTGTCATTGAAAAAATGCTCCTGCTAAAAGAATCTCTCAGCGGGAAGTCAGACCAAGCAATAAAAGGGATACAACTGCTTCCTCAGAATTACGACTGGATGATCGAGACGCTTAAAAAGAAGTACGGAAATAAACCGGCGAATCGTTCTCGCATTGTTAAGCAGCTTCAAAGTCTTCCCAAGCAGACAAAACAGCCGAAAACAATGAGCTCATCTATGATAAAGTGTGCGTCTTGCTCAATCAAACGGTTTCCGCAAAACGCTATTTGGACGGCCAGCAATTTAGGAACCGAGAGGATGTCAAGGAGGCACTGCTCACATTTTTCGAATCACAACCGGTCACGTTTTGGAGAAAAGGCATCCATGACTTACCATCACGTTGGCGAAAGACAGTTGATGTAAAGGGTGGTTACCTCAAATGATTTGATATTGTTGTTCGTATGTTGTGATAATAAATACTTCATGCCCCAAATGTCCGAGAACTTATGCACCAATCTAATACAATAAAGCTGCCGTTAACTGCTGATACCTCATCTGCGTCATGGGTCATTTTTATTATTGTAAAAATACGTAAAAATGCGAATGTAAAATATATACACACTGCAAACATTGGTTATTTGCATTAATCTGCTGTTTGTATGGTGAAGGGTGGTTATTTTCAACTTGTCGTGTCCGCAGGAATCCGCTGCATCGGCGGAGCCAGGTGCGATAATCCTGAGAGGCCACGTATTGTTGCACGGTAACTGGGGTTATCTTGCGTTGGGAAATTTAGACCACTTTCTCCAACTGAGGTGGTGATACTGCGGATGGAATTTAGTAACCCGTGCCGGCGCAGTCGTTGTCTTCATGTCACTCGTCTGGATACTGTTGCACCGAATTTAATCTGCCACTGTGCGCCGGGTTATTAAATAAATCCCTTGATTCAATCGTCATAACACTGCGCTATGACAAAACTTCATATACGATACTACACACACATTACAATACCAGAAGAGCAGAGGAACTTCCTACGATTTAGGGCTGAACCCAGCCACACTTACCAACGAAAATTCCTGAGCGGAACCTACGTAACTTGCCTAGCTCCTAAATGGTAGCGTATGCTCACATGAGCATTGGTTAGGTAGCGCCGTATGGTTACCTTAAGAGCTTTCTTAGCGCTCTTGCGTGTTGTCGGCCCGCCTGGCGACGAGCATCCGCTCAGGATGGCGACGAGAATCGACGACTGACCTTTGAACGGCAAATAGAGTCCTTCACCGAGCTCCTGCGCACATAAGCTTGTCCTTGAAAGAGTCGTGGCACTGCACGAGAGTCATGAGCCAACTTGTTACAGGCCAAAAGATATGAAAAGAGAGAGAGGGACGGCCTCTAGTATCGACTTGCACCAGAAGAATTCGAAAAAATCGTCTTTGAAGAATTGTGGTTTTCGGGTGACATGCTCTGAGTGTGAATATGATTGCGCAAAGGGCAGAACCTGCGCGAGTGTCCTAGTCCTTGTTCTTAGTGGTCATCTAGCGACGCTCAGCCCACTGTCGATGCGACGCGATCCTCTGCAAAGGAATGGTGCTATGAACACCGCGCGTTCGAAACGAATGCGTAGTAGCGAATCAGCGAGCGACGAACAAATCGCTCAAGCGGCTTCCACACTGCCGTTGCTGCTGTTGCAGCAACGAGCAATGAAAAAGGGGCGGAGTTCGATGCTTGTTGCAGCCGCAGCGCGGTGGGATAAGATAATGAGATAAGGCCTGTGATTTGCCCCCGTTGACGAGCAACAAGGAATGATCGCCATCATGAGGCCACGCAACCGTTGCGCAGCCGATGCCGGTGTTGCTGATGCGGCGTTGCAGCAACAGTAGTGTGAAAGCCATATCGTTGCTGTTGTTGCTCCTCTGCGTCTCTGCGCCATGCTTCATCATTACGTCATCGGGTGCGCAACAGCAACAACAGGAGTGCGAAAGCCGCTTCAACAATGAGCAGCGATATCATCATCTCGTGGCGATGCTGATAATTGTTGAGATCTGGTGTTCGCCGCTCGACGCGTATGAGCACCATGCGAGGGCGCGACGCCACGTCGCTTGTTCGATATAGGAGCTTATCATTACGTCGCGTCGCCCTCGATGTGGTTCCCTTAAAATTTACTTTAAAGCAAGCCAAATTCAAGCTGCTTTATTTTTTTAAAATGATAAAACGTTAAAGCAAAGACATGTACACATAAATACGAATCGCCCTAGACCAAGAGAGGGTGTCACTTGAACGAAAAATGAAATAACTTGCTGAAATTCTTAAAGAGAAACAACTTCGAGCTTCAATAAGCCATTTGAAATTCGAGCTTGATTAAGGGTTAGGGATTTCGATGTTCCTCTTGGGCCTAGTGGTGACACTGATGGACTTCTCGATGCTGTCCACTCTTCTAGCAGTACTGGGAAATGCTATACAAATCAATACTAACGAAATGCCTTGGCATCGTTGTGTAAACAGCGAAGACGGTCCAGGTAAGCCGCCCTTTCTTTCAAACAGCGTTCGTTTTTCAAAAAGAGTGATGGCCCTACTCTGTAAGCACATCGTTGTCAGGAACAAAATTTCATGCATTACGTTCTTTGGTTTCAACTGACGTAACTTCAGTGATATTCCTTTGATAAGAACAGATAAAGAAAGCTCCGTTAAGTCATTAGCGCTTACAAGGAAACATTAGCCTAAAGTCGGCGAATGTGAATACCTCGCAATAATGTATTCAACGCGAATCAGCACCTTCAGATTGCAAAGCTTTGGTACCCTGTGAGAACTACAACGAAGATTTCATTGAAGACGACTTAACAACATCGTTCGCAAAACGAGGTTTGCCAAGTGATGAGTCCGCAAACAGCGATACTTGGAGCAGACGTTACATTACAGTGTACGTATCCCAGAATGAGTGTGCCTCAATACAATTTAAAATTTCTGATGCTTTTCAGGCCGATTGGAGGCGATTGTGTACGGACAGCATATCCAGCGAGTTTGGAATCTATTCCTCAACAGTTTCAGCCGTACATTACCACACCAGTTGGAATGCCATCGCAGCAGTTCTTGTGAGTAGTTGTCACCCGGATTTGACACTCCGCTGCGCGACTGCACTTAGAAAAGGGAGCGTCAACGACACAAGGCCACGAGCTTTTTCTTGCTACGGGCTGTGCACCAAAGATAACGGCCTCCATGAGTCACTCCCTTTCATTTATTTTTGCTTGGATTTTACATCTAGCCTCTCATAGTGCTCTGTGCTGAGGAGAACCTAAAATCAGGTATGCGCGTGACTCCTCTGCCAAGGAGGAAATTTTTGAACTTCAACGCATTCAAATTCTTATGAAAGTGGAAGTCAAGAATGGGCCCGAAAATGGCCAATTCTTGACTTCCACTTGGTTCACCGGCAAATACTCACCATCGTGGTACCGAAGAGTCGGTGATGGGGCGGAGAGTTTAAATACCGATTGATGTGCGAACGATCATCTAGCTGTACCATAATTCATCACTCCCTACTGTAACTAGAATTTGGAGACTTCAAACAACCCATCCATGCCTATGATTAACGAGAGTGGAGGCTTAAGAAAGACTGAATCTCAATGACGCTTACATCTGAACTCTTCACCTACCTTGAGCTCTCTCATCCTTGCGTATTCAGAAGCGCTCCCAGAACAAAAAGGTCGTTCGGCGAGCACAGAAAAATGATTCTCTTGCGATTACATAATTCCATGAAGAGGAGTGGGCTGTGAAGAACAATGAAAATAGAAACTGTATTAGACGAAGTCAGCATAAGATTGGCTGACGTTCTAGGCCAAAACAGGATAATTAGAAAGAGCATACAGAAAGAAATATCCCGAAATAATTGAGGAGCAGGAAGGAGAAGAAGCTGTGCCATTGAGGGAGAAAGGGATAAAGAAGGACGGAGGAGCAAGAGCTCATAGGATTATTCCTATTTATCAAAACACTTTTATAAACAATCTAATTATTTCTGCTCAATCGCACGTCCTGTCGAAATGATGAACAGGGCCCACCCACGGCACCCATCCAGCGCCTTCTTAAGGGGTGGGGCGAAGAGCTGGGGCATCATCGTCCCCAACGATACAAACCATGAGGAGCCCCGCCCCAAAGATACCGTTATATCCTAGAATTAATACTAGGTGATCATGGGACTGTGAGATGAGACGTATACCACTGGATGCGGCTTCAAACGCTGATTCCAAATATGTGTTCCATTTCTGCTGTGCGCATCTGTGAACGAAGTTGTGGACCATTTTCATAGCAGGCTCCTTTGCTCTCTTGGTCCACGCAGCCAATCACAGAGCAAGTAGGGTTGAAACTGCGCTGCCGGCCGAGCAGTGGCGGTGCAGGGGTAGAGGAGCGGCGTGGTGGACGGAGTTACTTATGGTTCGACTCCCTTGTGGTGCACTTTGTATGAAAGGTCTACCACGATCAACCAAAGCACTCTATGTTAAATCGCAACGGAAAAGGTCACCAGAAATGACTCGCCTTCATACTGAAAACTTCATACTGGCACAAAGATACAATTTATCATGAATAGCTGCTAAAAACATGGCGAGAAGACAAACACTGCGTTACACTAGCAGCTGTGAAATATCACAACGAAATGTTGAAAACATAGCAGCTTCTGGTAATGATAGCAGCGGATAAAAATACATAAGTAAGCCGCTCTAAGAGCATTGCTCTACGATGTCAGTGGGGAATCTATTAGAAATATTAAAAATAAAAACGAGAAGATCAACGCTGCTTGTTAGTGTTCTCCTCATCATCTTCTACTGACCATGTAGGATCCTCTTCTGATTCCACACTGATACTTCTTCATCCTCTACCTCAATGCTCCCGCACTGCGCATCTCGAAAGGTGGATGCGAAACTGCTGGCTATCATCTTTTGCCTTGTAGGAACGAGTGAAGTTCGGAAGGACCGAACTCCTCAAATATTTAAGGCACTCATCCCAGTGGTAAGTATGGGTGGTGGGATCATGGTAATCGATTTCGCCCAGACTCGCCATTTGACATAGAGAGCTTTGATTGATTGTGGCAAATCTTTTTTAGGAAGTACAAAATCCTGCACCACAGGGGAGTCGAATCATAAACACCCGGTTTCATCACGCCGCTCCTCTACCCCTGCGCCATCACTGCTCAGTTGGCAGCGCAGTTTCAACTCTACTTGCTCTCTTGTGATTGGCCCGCTCTGCATGGACCTAGAAGGCAAAGGAGCCTGCTATAAGACTGGCCATAACTCCGTTCACAAATGAGCACAGCAGAAACGGAACACATATTTGAAATCAGCGTTCGAAGCCGCACCCAATAGTGTATGTTGCATCGCAGTTCCATGGTCACCTAGTATTCTCCCCTCGTCAGTTGAAAATCGCTAAATGAATTCGGCTGGTTAAGGTGCCTCAGTGCGCGAAATATACTACACTTTTCTGGCTTGAATGAAATTGCAAAATACCCTACCACTATCGTTTTTCAGAATAAACCAAATTGGCGTTGATAGTCGTCCTCCACCAGGCTTCGCGTATGCATCCAGAGACGACATTTTCGTTTGTTTCGTTAGTTGGTTGCTGCTTTTCGGATTGTCCATGCAAGGAAGGGCATTTTTTCTAAAGGTGAAGTAATTAGTTGAACACTGTGCACGTCGAAAGTTCTTGATCGCATTTGAAAAGGGTGTTGTTAGGGTTGGGAATCAAACAGCTGCAGCGCATTGTAGGGCAAGACTTAAGGTCTCCGCACACCTTTGCGGCAACGCGGCACATAGCAGGCGGCGAAATTGCATCGTGAGCGGCAAAACTGCCGCTTAGGAGGCAATCATGCTCAACTTTGCCACACTACCTCATCGACAATGCGGTTTCATTATCATTGTCATCATCACATCATTGTCAGTTTCCATGGCAAAGCGGCTGCAGCGGCAATAATGCCTTTAATATACTTAGGGCATTATTGTATGAACAGCACAGCACGCTGTCTTGCTTTCCACGTTCTGCGCGGAAAGGAAGACAGCGTGCAAGATAGGCCTTAACTTCGAGGTAATTGGAAAGCGGCCTAGAGGGCGTCCGAAGCAGCGCTGGTCCGATACGTTGCATATGGACTTAAAAGTAGCTGGTGTCCTCCCTGATCTAGCGCTGGATCGGGAAAGGTGGCGTCATAACAGCAGAATAGTGGACCCCGCTACGAAGCGGGACAGCCGCTGAAGAAGAAGAAGAAGAAGATTGTATGAACAGCACGCCATGATTAAACAAGCTATGTCGCGGTTATGAACCTCCGGTCATATTGACATTAGAGGTTGTGAAGCGCCAGTCATGTCTATATTGGTGGTTATGAACCGCAAACGTTCAGTGGTTGTGGACCGCACACGTAAAGGTTGTCAAACGCAGGTCATATGTGCCGGTGGACTGACGGATATACTGCTTGTGGTCGAGATTGTGACCGGCACTTGGTCTGCGGTCCACCCGCCAGAATGTCTGAGTAATTATTGCTACAGCCGCGTTGGCGGCACATCAGCTGCTAGCTCTGCGTCTCTGCCCTATACGTATGGATACTGATAAATATAGATATGGCTACCGTGTTGCCGCAAAAGTGTGTGGAGGCCTTTAAAGGTGTAGTTGAACAATAAAGATTAAAAAAAGAACACATCCGAGCTATCGGATAAAAATAGAGCAGAGCCGAGCTGTCCACTAGAAGTGAGTGGATAAAAACTTCGCATTTTCGATCACGGCCTTACGATTGATGTTGAATAACACCAACAATATGAAATTCACTAGATCGTATGATCGAGTCAATGCTTGCGAACAACTCGGAAATGAGCAATTTTAAACGTGAAACTTCAATCCACTTCAGTGGCCCGAATTCGTTTAACTGAGGTTAAGGTAAGGAGACCGCATGGTAAACACACCAGGAGTCGGTTTCATCAAGGACTTACATAACATTAACAGAGAATTCACAACGGAAAACTCAGATAACGCGGCCTATCGCTCACCATATCGCTTAATAAGCCGCGCTGTCAGGGTTTTCATCTGTAATTTTCTCTGTTAAATTGCTGTTAGTCGTCGATGAATCCGGCCCAGGGGCCAGATTCATCAACGATACCGCCGGTATCGTCTCACCGCGGATTCACCATGCCGTTCTTTATATTCCTCTATGAAACCACATTTGCACAACACCACTTGTTGATGAATCGCGGTATCAGGGGTTAGGCGGTACCTTGCACCGTTACCGGTCGGTAAACGGTTGTTGAATTTGGCTCTACGGTCGAGTGGTTTAGTGAAGGGTCAGGTCCGCATCCTCCAACAATTTTCGTGAGTATTATAGACGATTTCCCCGCTTTGTCGTTCTTGTAGGGTATTATGTTTAAGTGCACGCGTCAGCTGATCAATAAGCTGAGTAGCTTTATTGAGATTGTCTTACCATCCGTTGAGTGTTGCTATTTTTTGTTGACGAAATTTTTAAATTTCTTTCAGAGGGAGTTCAGAAAGAGCAGTGCAGCACTACTGTATAGAGAATGTTCTTAAGTGCCAAGTATATCACATTATCGATCGTTCAAAACTATTTTTAGAAATATGCGAAAAAATAAAGCGCGAAAATACAAATGAGCATCTCAAGAACAAAGTACCTATGAGCACCTCAGTTGTAGAACAAATTGCTTTTGAATCGCTGATTCAGGCATGTGTGATGGCAACAATTGTATTCAACTCGGTTATGATTGCTGTGATTAGTGTAATGCTGGTTTCACAGTTCGACGCTTATATGACCGTACTAATACAGCATCTGTTCAATGTCGACGTCTGGGCAAGCGCTATTATTTTGGTACAGTTGAAACTTTTTTTATTTTTTCTGTACGTTGGCAGTCACGAGATACAACTAAGAAATATAATTAGACAAGGTACAACTTAACACACAACAGCAGTAGACTCACCAGGCAAGGGTCTCAGGAGTAGGTCTGAATGGTGGAAATGGATAGCATTGCGAGAATCTCTACCTTTCATGTAGTAAAAAAACATGTTTCGTTTTTGCTGAGTCCTTGAACCCAAAGAGCTACGGGCCCTCGAAATTGGGGGTACAGTATTACACCGTCTCCCCCGTATCCACCATAACCTACCGTAATCGGCCAAAATTTGAAAAACGGATGTCAGATTCGTGGTCAGCACCTCAAATAACCCCCCCCCCCCGGGGCGAGGTTTAGGCAAAAAAAATTTCAATCTCTCCTCGACACGGCGGAGTCGTGAAAGTCGGCACGACATGGCGGTCTAAATCAGCTTGCTTCCTACACATCTCCTACACATTTATTTCACTCTAAATTGTCAAATAAAGGTTTCTGTGAGCTGTGCTTCACTTAGTTTTCTCAGTTTCTGAATTATCCAATGTTTTGTGTTTTTCAGCGAATGTTAAGCAATGACCTTACAACAACAGGTACAGGTTACAGCAGGTACGGGTGACTAGGGCTGTCGATGTCACGCCGGTTTTGCCCGAACTTCTCCCAGGGGATTATTTGGGGTGCTGATTGCGAATCTGACATTCGCTTTTCAATTTCCGGCCGATTACGGTAGGTCAAGGTAGGCGCGGGTGACTAGGGCCGTCGAAGTCATAATCACCGATTTCGCCCAAACTTCTTCCAGGGGGTTATTTGGGATGGTGATCACGAATCTGACATCCGTTTTCCGTTTTGCCCTGAAGTATGTTAAGTTACAGTAGGTAAATGTGATTAATGGTAAGGTCATGATAACCGTTATTGTCCAAACTTCGCATTGAGTATGAATCTGATCCTTATTTGACAATGTAGAGTGAAATAAATATGTAGGAGATGTGTAGCAAGCGAATTGATAAAGAAGGCGGCAATCATGAAAAATGCAAAGATAGCGCATAGCACGGTAGTCGAACACCTGACCTAGCGCCTGCGAGCAGTTCCGCTCCCTGCTGAGCCACCGACTCGCATGCCGGAGAGCCATTCGTCGCGTCCCATATAACAGCGCGCGCTCACGCATGCAGTGGGCACGTGCTGACGGCGCGCTACTGCACCCCTCCTCCCCCCCCCCCCCCTTCGAGGGCCGTAGCTCTTTTGATTCAAGGACTCAGCAAAAACGAAACATGTTCTTCTACTATATATGAAGGGTGGAGGTTCTCGCAGTACTATCCATTTCCCCCGTTTAGACCTACGCCTGAGACCCTTCCCTGGTTAGTAAATGAATCTAGTTTATTCAACAAATCAAAAACTCAAAAAGAACAGCAAACTATAAAGTTTCCTGGAGATACCTGTCAGCTAGTTTTTTTGCTTACATTGCTTTTTGCTGTGGGAACTTGGATTTCCCATTGGCCACCCCTTGCGTTGAGAGACCTAATAGAAACATTGAAAAGGAAGGCGTACCATACCATTTACTAACTTAGGAATCATGACTAAATCGTATTTTCTTCTACGACAAGCGAGAGTACGTATCACCTGTATCACCTGTCGTCCCGTTGATCATCGACTTGCTCGAGCGGGCGCCAGCAGCGTCTCCATTCGTCCCTGTCGCGTGCCAGAGTGGTCCAATGGATCCTCCTCGCTCGAGGGACACGAAGAGCGTCATATCGGTCGTTCAGGGCTTTTACGAAGAAGTCCGACCAACGCGTTGGTGGGCGTCCTGGTGTTCTTTTGACATACCGCGGAATCCAATCTGTGACGACTCTCGTCCAGCGGGTGTCTGCGAATCGCATTACGTGGCCAGCCCACCTAATTTTCGACGACTTGGCCCACGCGACAGCGTCTCTGATCTTCGAACGTCGGCGAAGCTCGGAACTCCGGAGGCCTTCTCTCACTTGCGTGAGTCGTGTCACTCCGAGCATCGTCCTCTCGATTCCACGCTGCGCGACGCTGATCGCGTGTTCATCCTGCTTTCGTATAGCCCAGGTCTCTGAGGCGTATGTTAGGGCAGGAAGAACAGTGGAGTCGAATAGGTGGGCACGGAGTCGGACGTTCTTCATCTTCTTCGCGACTTCTTCGACGCTCTTGAAAGCTCCCCAAGCCGCTCGTTTCCTCCTGCTCAGCTCTGGTGCTAGGTCGTTGGCCATGTTGACTTCGCGACCCAGATACACATAGCTGGAGCATTCGGAGATGTTCGTTCCGTTGAGCGAGAATGGGGCATCAGAAACCCATCCGTTCTTCATGAACATCGTCTTCGTAAGATTCAGCTGCAGTCCAACGCTTCCACATACACGATCGAAGTCGGCCAGCATTCGTTCCGCCTGACTGATGCTCGGTGTTATGAGCACGATGTCGTCAGCGAAGCGAAGATGGTGCAGTTGCCGGCCGTCGACCTTCACTCCCATGTCTTCCCATTCTAGTTCGCGCATGACGTTTTCGAGGGTGGCGCTGAAGAGCTTCGGGGATATGGTATCCCCTTGTCGAACCCTTCTCTTCACGTCAATGACGACGTCGTTGTAGAATGGTGAGATCTTGGTCGTGAATCCACTGTACAGCTCTCGAAGGACTCTGATGTACTGAGTAGGAACGCCCTGGGTGAGCAGGGCTTCCATGACCGATTCAGTCTCGACGGAGTCGAATGCCTTCTTCAGGTCGATGAACGTAAGGCACAGCGGCAGCTTGCACTCTCGCGACACTTCGATGAGCTTCGTAATGGTGTGTATGTGGTCGATCGTGCTGAATCCTCTCCGAAATCCTGCTTGTTCGCATGGCTGTCCTTCGTCCAGCGTTCTACTAATCCTATTCTGGATGACTCGAGTGAACAGCTTGTAGACTACGGACAACAGGCAGATCGGGCGATAGTTGCCAATGTCGTGCACGTCTCCCTTCTTGTACAGCAAGACGGTTCTGCTGGTCTTCCACTGAGATGGAACCTTGCATTCGGACAGGTAGCGTGTGAAGAGCCGCGCCAAGGTGTTGATGAGCGCTGGCGGTGGGTTCTTCAGGTGTTCAGCTCTGATCCTGTCAGAACCGGGTGCTGTACGTTTCTTCACCGACGAGATGGCGTGTCGGATTTCGGAAGAGAGAACAGAGGGGACGACGTATCCATCCTGCGGATGATGGCATGGGGGCAGGTGGACGTGGCTATCGAAGAGATCGGAGTAGAAGTCGTGGATGACTTTCTCCATGGTCCTTCTGGAAGAGGTGATGGTTCCGTCAGGACGTCGTAGAGCGGTCATCTCGGTCTTGAAGTTCGCGAAGTTCCGGCGGGCATTGCGGATGCTCAGCCCTGCCTCTGCTGCTTCAGCCAACACTTCCGCCCTTCTCTCCTTGAGATCTTCCTTTATCGCCGCTCTGCATAGCTTTGCAAGCTCGGACGTCAGTTGGTAGTTGCCTGACGCTCGTGCTGCTCCACGCTGGCGTATCAGCTCGAGAGTTTCCGGAGACAGACGTCTCTTGGTGGTCTTCAAGCTCTCGGCTCCCTTAGCACTATCGTGGAGATGGTGCACGAAGCGGTCGTATTCCTCGTCGACGTTGTCCATGACGGCATCTTCCCAAAGACCGGCAAGAGAGGTGTAGAGGTCCCAGTTGATGGTCGTTCTGGGACTCCTCTTCTTGAACTTCGCGGCCTTCTCTCCTTGACGCGAAAAGCGGAACCTTGCGCGAAGGAGGCGGTGGTCCGATCCCGTGTTGAACTTGGGGACAACGGAGACGTCGGTCAGGCAATATTTGCGGTTGAAGATGATGTGGTCGATCTCGTTGTGGAACTGGCCACCGGGAGATTCCCAGGTCCATCGTAGGGAGGGAGGCTTCTGGAACTGCGAGTTTCCATGGATGGTCTTGGTCGACATGATAAACTCAGACAGCCTTTCTCCTTGCTCGTTCCACTCCAAACCGTGGGTTCCGATGTGCAGTTCTTCCGGCGACCTTCGCGGTCCGATTTTGGCATTGAAGTCGCCGAAGATCACCTTGTAGAAGGTGTGATCTTCCTTATAGAACTTCTCCAGCTCCACGTAGAAGGCTTCGACCTCTTCGTCGTCGTAGTCGGATGTTGGGGCATACGCGACGAATACAGTCAAAGCTGGCACGGAACCACATCGCTTCAGTCGCAGACGTCCGATTCGGCTTGTCAGAGACTCGTACGAATCGATGTTCATGGCCAAGTGCGTGTTGACGAGGACACCAACGCCGCCTACTCCCCTGCTGTCGCATGTTCCGAGGAACAGTTCTTCTCCGGAGTCGTAGGCGGCGTGCAGGGGGTGGTGTCTTCTCGTCTCGGTCAGTCCGATGACGTCGTACTTGATCTTCCTGGCTTGCATCATCAGGTCCTCGACGGATGCTTCCGACGCAAGCGTGCGGGCGTTGTAAGTACAGATCGTCATCCTAGTCCTTCTCAATTTGCGCAGCCTGGTTAGGCCCTGAGATTTTAGCAGCCTCTCCGTACTCGTCCTTCCCATCGCTGCAGAAATGGGGGCTCTTTCGGGGTCAGGGGAATGAGGCCTTTTAGTGCTGCTGTGTTTGACTGGAATACAACACGGGTAGCTAGTCAGGCTCTGTCGTGCGGGCGGGGTACTCCGGGCAGCCAGCCAGACTGCCCGAAGGGACGGGGCGAGACTTAAGGCGGCCTCGAATCGCCTTACATGTACTCCCAGTCTACCGAGTGCAAGCTTTTGGCCGAGCCGACACAGTTACAATCCGCACAGTCACGGACACATCCACGCACACTGTGCACGAACATGCCGCTCCCACGCACAAGGAACGCATCGACCCGACACAGCAGGAGCAAGGAGTCCATCCCCTGCATCCCACCTGCGTCTCTGGGCAGAACACGGTCGCTTTTGGTTCGCGTTTAATTCCCCTATCCACCACCCGGGGACGCGCCACGTGGCCCTGCGACAAGCGGCCCGAGATCCCTCTTAACAAGAGAGCCCGAAGGCTCTCTATCGAGGGAGATCCGTGGGAGAGTACGTAGGTTAAAGATTTTTTATCTGTGACGCTGAGGGTATGGTGTTGTAATTACATACGCGAATTCTTATCCAAATCTTCCTTGTGAAGCTGTTTTGCACTAGCTCAAGTTTAGCTGCTTCTCGTTTACATTTAGGAGTGAAAGCAGTGAAAGCAGTGCTACCATATTTAAGTATAGGCCTAACGTATGATTTCTAATGCCTATGGCATACCACCGGCGTCGAACGTGGCAACAGTGTTGTGCGGGTAGCTATGAACTGCGTAGCTACCCGCGCAACACTGTCGCCGTGACTCACTGCCGGTGGGCCTATGATGACATTAAATGCACAACTGAGTTTGTTCGCAGTGATTTAAATAAACTGTGCACTACTCGTTCAGCGATCGCAGTGTCCCTTAAATGAGAGACTGTATCTATTATAAAACCCAAGTCGCGCAAGATAGCAGTATTGCTAAGCTGAAGGTCTCCAAGATGGTAGTTGTTCCTGTGAAGTATTTGTGACTTTTGCGCAGATAACGGCAGTTCCCAGTTTGCTGACCAATCCGCAATGGCATTTATTACAGATTGAAGAGAGAGAGAGAGAGAGAGAGAGAGAGGGAGTGTGGTCATTCGCACCAATGCACATTCTTGCTAATCTTTATATCATCAGCAAACATTTTACATGTTACAGCTAACTGAATGATCAAGGGTGGAATTTCCGAACTATACACAGAGAATAATAGTGGAGATAAAACACCTCCCTGAGGAACCCCACTGGTCACCGCAAGAGACTTTGAGAATGATGTATTAATCCCAATGGGATAAAATAGCGGCTCAGATACTAGCGTAAGGAAGAAGCGCTCATAGGTACGATCCCGCAGTGGAAAATAAAGTACATGATCTTGTTATCTATATGAGTTTAACTGGTTACTGAACAAAATGATGTGAAACATGAAATATACGAGGTAGTTAAATGTGAGTAGGTTATATTACATATGGAATATATTGAAGAGTTACAATAAAATCACAAACATATATGGTGGATGGAATACGGTAAAGAGAGAGAGGGGGAGGGAGGGCGCCTGAGCTCACCTAGGGGAAGAGACCGCCAGGCCTTTTCCTGGCCTGCTGTTTGATAGCCTCCTCCGAGGGCGGAACGACATGCGACGTGAGTGTCCGGAGAGCATCGATGACCCTGGTGGTTACGGAGAAGTGACAACCGGATTCCCGAAAAACTTTGGCTTTGTGTCTAATTCAGGGTCACCACATTAACCTAGAACGACCTGTCAGTTATGAAATTTCTTACCCAATTAATTACCCTGGGATGAACACCTAGACCAATAAGTTTAGCAACAAGTTTTTTGGGAGGAACTTTGTCAAAAGCTTTTATGAATCAAAGTATATTACGTCTACACCAGTTTTATGCTCAAGAGCTTGTGTGCAGTCATCTGGTGTTAATCACATCAACGTTTTAGTGAATCTGCTGGTTCGAAAACCGTGTTGATCATTGGGCATTAGCGCAACTGGATTTTTTTTATTACTATAAATTTCCACAACTAACACAAATATTACAGACTTTGAATACATTGCGCATCGGACAAGGCGGTCTGTTTTTCCTGGGTTCTCAAAACAAGTTCACCAACAACCTCTCAGTGTGAGTCTTCCCGACGAGCCTACAACACTTCTGCTGCAAAATGCCTCACGCTTTGAATTCGGTAGTTGAGTTAATTCCAAAGGGTCGAATACATTAGAAAAACACGATTTTTTGAACATTCGAATTCGAATATTAAAAATTTGAATATTCGAGCTCGAATGTTCAGATTCGAGTGATTTTCATTCGAATTTAAACATTCGAATTCTAATGGAAATATTATTCGAATAGGTCGAATGAACATTTTATTCGAATAGGTCATTCGAGCACAACTATAGTATACACTGGGTGCGCCCTAGCCAACCCGCCGGACGACCAATAGGATGTGGAAGGCGTGCATTCGTCCTCTATCTCGTTTCCTGCTATGAAAGTTACGCTCCGGAGAAAATCAATGTTCCTGTGTCTATTATGTGGTATGAATTGCTGTTCAAACCGTTGTTCGCGAAAAGGTATTGAGACCAGTTGTACCAGCACGAATGCCAACTTCATTATAATGTAGTGCACGGAGGTCCTACTCCAATACACCAGCGTTTAGACACCGAAACCAAACACTCGCCAAATGTGAACAATTTGTTACATAACAACAACCGGCAATCAGGAGACAGCACTAGGTAGATACGTAGGTATAAGAAGACTGTGAAGACGGGGCGGCCGGCGAAGCGAGCGCGAGGTCCTGTCGAGGCGATGGCGCTGGCGCTTGGCGGCTCCCTGGTCGATTGCGATGCGTTGCGCGCGCTCCAACGATGACTGACTCTGACGGCTCAGGGGCGCCCTTATATGCGGCCTAGTGGTGACAAGTTCCGCCCCCGTCGTCTCCTGTTGGTTCTCATCCTAATGCACGTGCCCTTTGGGTAGTGGCGCCAAAAAATAAGGTTTTTATGAGTTACCCGAACTACAGGCAGAACATATGATAATGACAGAAAATAGAATGCTTTTCCTCTGGAGGGGTGACAATGGCGCGGTCTTTTGGGAATTGACTCCAAGGGTTCCGCGGTGAGCTGTACCTAGCTGAAGAGGATGAGTAGGAAATGTTACGGGATCGCCGTTCACGAAGGAGAAAACTCTTCTCATGGGTAACGCCGGACCACACACAGAGAAGGGGGCTCAGAAGTATTATACTTGAAAAAAACTCGACCCAGAGGGAACCCACATGCCGTACTCGCATTGTATTGTGCCCAGTGACTGTCGTGATCGCTTTACACTTTCTTCACTGGAAGAAAGTTCACAAATCGGGAGGAGTTCAAACATTGTGGAGTCGATTTTTTGCCCACTAATCTAAGTCGCAAATCGCCGGAGTTTATCGCTCGTGGCATTCGGTATCGAGTTGAAATATAGCAATATGTGGTAAAACGTAATGGAGAATAGTAGCAGCTTAACAAGGAGATTACAGGGATGCATTGGCTGTTGTAATTTATGTGCTCGCCGCCATCTCGTTGTACTCTACAGCACACGTAATGTTTCGTGCTACGGGTGGTTTACACTTATTCAAAGGCGCCGTCCACGCGTATGACGCACATTGTACGTGATTTTTTCTGAATAAGGAACATTTTTGGTCGCATTATTAGTGCTGTTTTCAGTGCAGTTGGTTAGGATGACTACGATGTATTCTCAATTCTTTTCGTACTGGACGACTGCTGCGGATTTAACCGTGTATGGAGCGTTCGAACCATTTCTACATCTGGCGCTGTCCTTGGCTTTCTTGATCCTCATTCTATTCAACAACGTTAGTAATTTCTTTGCAACGATGAACACATCACACATTCTGAAAATATGAGTTTATCAGTAAACGTTCTTCTAGTATTAGTAGTGTGCCAAACGAGGCTTCTATGGTGAATCTTTATTTATTCGTGGGCCAACGTTTCGACTTGATCATCGACGCCTGAACATGGCGAAGGATTGAAGTTGCACTCTACCCCGCCAAACGCCGTAGCCACTCTAGCAGTTCCGAAAGCACACAGGGCCCCACCAAGTTCCCTGAAAAGAGAAGAATAGACTCACGATTCGAATCACCAAGAGCGCCGATGTCATTCTGCTTGGTAAGGTTAGTGAAGACGAGTGAGAATTACTGCGGCGGTAGTGTACTATATATGGAATGATAACGACCCTAGACGTCGTCCGCCATCCTACAGCTCACATTTGGGCACATCTGGAGAACGACGTCCAGGGTCGTTATCATCATTCCATATATGTTATACGACCGCTGCAGTAAGTCTCACTCGTCCTCACTAACTTTACTAACGCAGAGTGACATCGGCACTCCGAATGGATCGAATTGTGAGTTTATTCATCTCTTCGGGAAGCTTTGGTGGCGCCCTCTATGCTTTTGGAACTGTTAGAATGGCTACAGCGAGTGGTGCGATAGAGTGCAACTTAGATCTTGCACTGAAGTGACATCAACCAACACGATATAGCACTGCCACGCGGAATATAGGTAGTTATTTAGACTGTGACCATATGCGTTGAGGATCACCTCCAACTACGCGAAACACAATAAGGCAAATAACATGACTTCATATAAGCAAGGACAATTTAGGATGAGACCCAAATCGGCCAAGTGAACCAGCAAAGGACAGGAATACTGATGGGATAGAAAAGAACCTGGGACGAGCACTAACCCATATGAGGGAAAGCCAAGGCAAGAAACAAGGCAAACACAACATATATGCACAGAGAGTAATATACCAACAGGATAGATGAAGGACAATGAAGCATGATAACAACAGGATACATGAAGGACAATGAAGCATGATAACAACACGATAAGATTTCAACACTACAGCACGAATGAACACACAAAAGATATATAAGACCCTGAGAAACAACAAATTATGTGTCAAACTGAGCTCATAAGGACACGCACCAGGAGAAGAAGAGAGGAACTCCTTCGAAGGAAGAAACCACGACTTAAAAACGCGCAGCGTGGAAAACCCCTGAAACCAGCCTCCCCGGACGCGCACAGCACGCCCTATCTGTAAGCCCATGAATGAAGGCTGGAAGCGCTGATTAGTAAGAAGACCCTGAAAATCAGGAAGTGCCGAGAAATAGCCCGGGGAAGGAGAAGAGCCATGAGAGCGCCCGCGGTCGAATGGGGGTTCAATTGAGACGATTTGTTGTCATGCACCATGTTCAAGCCTCTGAAGACGACGATCTCTTCGAAACATTGGGCCACGAATAAATAAAGAAGATTCACTATAAAAACCTCGCTTGGCACACTACTAATACTTGAAGAACCTATCATGCCGAGGTTTTACGAAGGGAGAAGCTTTGATTTGTCAGTGAAAGTATTCCACGGCTTTCCCACACTTCTTGGCCGTACTCATGAACGTTCTCCGAAACGTGCATAAATACGGCCACAGACTGTGGGATTCGCAGTAGATCTGTGGTGGGATATTCATCTTTATCCGGACATACAGCACAAAATATACATGCATGAGGGCTAGCGGGGCCGGATTCATCAACGACTTACATAACCTACGGAGAATTCACAGCGGAAAACTCATCGTCAGATAACGCGGCTTATCGCTCACCATGTCGCTTGCCGCGTTATCTGAGTTTTCCGCAGTGAATTCTCTGTTAAAATTATGTAAGTCGTTAATGAATCTGACCCCAGGACGGCATCCGTGGCCAGAGGAGAAGAGTCGAATCAATCTATTCTTTCCCTGCAATAGGCGGGTACCTACAAGTTAGAGCATGAAGATGAACTGCACTTATGAATCGTGATGATTACGGACAATCCAAACGTCATTTAGATACCGTTTAGGCACTGGCACTGGAGGCAATGGTCACAAATTGTGTCAACACATTGGATTCGCTGTCAGACAACGCGTCAAGAAAGGCCATTGTACGTGTCACAACGCTGTTACTTGCACTCTGCTCTTTCATTTTGAACAACCAGGTATGTGACTCAGCATTGTACAGACGCCAAAAGATAAGTGTCGCGTCTCCTTCAGCTGGGCTTCGCTACAGTCGTCACTATTGAGAATACCGTCATACCACTGGCAACAGCTGTGGTCGTATTGCTGGAGCTGCTCGTTGTAGGAGCACTCTACGGATTCGGGAGAGTGTATGCCAATGTCCTCAGCATGAGTTCTCATAAGGTTTGTCAGAAAAATTTTCGTTTTGAAGACGTTTGCTATCTGAGATTCAAACATGTGGAGGAGGGGAAGCATTCGATTGTCTGGAAATGTATGGAATTTATTTGTTTCACTAAATAGTTCATTTCTGAAAATATACTAAAATTGAACAATACAGAGAAGATCTTGTTGCGTTGGTTTGACTGAGCTTCTGCGAGATTGTACAGATCTTTATTGGCTAACGTTTCGGCGGTATCGAATTCTTCAGAGCCTGAAAGGAAGGATCAAGGCAAAATGTGGCTACCGCGTCAGACGTCGTCTCAACCTTAGAAATTCAAGACAACCATTCGATCACATAGTCAATAGAGAGATCGAGATCCACACATTACAGGAAGCCAGACGGGCCAATCGGTCGGAGCAGGGCCGTTGTCGAGACACATGCACCCCAATCAGAATGCCAACCTGACGTAGGGCTTGAGCTCCCATGTTGTATAGAGGTACTCTTCCTTCCGGTTTAGCTTGGGGTATATGGCATGAATCCAAATTCCTCCAGAACTTTGCGAGCTGCAGTTTGGGCTTCGACTACCAGTAGCTAGATCCTGACTTAAAGTCCACCTGCATATGCCCGTAGGCTCTTGGTGACCCTTTGCAGTGGACTCCTGGACTTGGCCTTGTCGTCAAATTGCTCCTTGACCCTACCGAAGGGAAGTGCTTACATCATCGAAGATGATTGGCACCTTAAATGGTTTCTTCTCGGAAATGGCGCGTCTACTGCTTTGATCATGAAAGGACCTCCGTAACCCTGTAGATGTAACGTTAGGCTTAAATTCGTTGCTAGTCGCAATTTCTTGTGCCAGCTTCTTTGACTCTTTACGCTCCTTTTCCTCACTGGATACGAGAGCTGCGGTTCGGAACATGGTTTTCACTAAAGCTTGCTACATGTGGTTAGGGTGCGAAGATTGACAGTGAACTATAATACTCTTGCTGGTAGGGAATGCAGAGATGATTGGCGTGGCCCCTGTGGAAGGATGACACGTGAATTTGAAGTGTGCAGTACCACAGCAACGATATCAAAGACAACACACAGTATATCCTACTATATATATAAAGGAGTTAGCGGTTGTCCGTCCGTCCGTCCGTCTGCTCATCCGTCTGGCCTTTTCTAGAAGTCGAATAGCAGGCGTCCGTGTTCAGACGAGCTGCCACTCACGCCGTGTCGAGACCGTCAGAAGTGTCACCGATATCGCGCAAAGGGCGTTCGAGTTCAAAAGACGTGCCAGCGACGTTGCTCAACAGGCGTCTGCGTTTAGAAGATGTGTCACCGACGTCGTGCAACAGGCGCTCGGATTCGGAAGGCATATCAGCGATGTCGCACATTGGGTGTTTGGGTTCAGAAAAGGTGTCAACGATGACGCGCAATGGGTGTCTGGGTCAGAAGACATATCACCGATGTTATGCAAGGGGTGTCTGGGCTCAGAAGAGGTAACCTATGTCGCGCAAGGGATGTACGGATTCCGAACACATGTAATGGGAGACCACTAAAGAGGAGACCAGTAACCGTGGGTCCAGTGGAGGGTGGGAGGACCAGCGAAGGGAGAGGGGAGTACCAGTAACGGTAAAACCTTTAATGGGAGCCAGTGAAGGGGAACCAATAAAGAATACCACTAAGATGAGGGTTGGGGGGAAGCGAACGGGAACCATTGAAGTGGGAAAGTTCTGTGAAGGGGGAACCAGTAAAGGGGCAACCATTAAAGGAGGACCAGTGAAGAGGGGACCAGTGAAGGGGAGTGAACCAGTAAAGGGGAGCAGCGAAGATGAAACCAGTAATAGGGGTGCTGTGAAGGGGGGGGGGGGGTGGGGCAATAAAGAAGGGACCTTTAAAGGGGACAATTAATGGGGGGGGGGCAGTGAAGGAGATAATAACGGGTACCACTTGGATGAGGGAGCAGTAAGGGGAGGGACTGTGAACGGGAACCAGTGAAGTCCTGTGAAGGCCTAAGGGCCTCCAACCAGACGTTTGGAGGCTCTTAGGCTGCTGAACGTCTGGTTGGGAGCCCTTCGGCTATGCTATGCTCGTCCTCGTGATGTTAACATTAGAAAAAGAAGATGCAGCTAAATGATAATTGCACAATGGGTAGTGGAAATAAGCCCTCCGCATTGGACCTACTCGATCTTACTTTCACTTCATAGACCACCAACGACGCATTGCTGTCAGTAATTCAGGATATTTCAGCCATAATTCGAGATAGATTCCTCATACAAAAGTTACTTTGATGATGTTTGAAAAAGTAGTAAGCAATAGCTGCTTCAGTTTAAAGTAGATCTGTTAATTTCACCCACACCTCTTCATTGTTCTGCCTGAAAAAAGAAACGTTTTAAGGAAGAGGATAAGCTTTTACGTCTGATATGGGGACTATTTTATTACTACTCATGGAAGTTATCTCCGATTCTGATTGGTGTGAGTGAAAACCACTCACTGTTGCCTTGCTAACTATTTATTCAGCTATTGTAAGATACTATGTGCAGGTTTCCCTTATACTCGCGTTTCCGAAAACCGACGAATCTATGCTGCGTACTGCTTTCGGTATCACTGTATGTATTTTGCTACCTACACCACTGTTTTCAATAGCAAAGGTAAAGCGTTGCTAATCAAGGATTAGCGCCGATCTGTAGTTTACTGTGGAGTTTCCGACATTTTTCCTATTCATCAGGCTGATTTAGATCCTACAAACTATCGGCAAAATGCGTAACGTGGGCACATTGCTTTCGCCTGAGTATGAACTATGGGGACCGAAAATGACAGACGATCGAAGGAAAGCAGCAGTGATGGAGAAAAAGGTGCGACAATATGTCAAATTCTCTAATGCAAAAAAAAAACAGGAAGAACTCTTTGCTTTTCAGCTGCAAATCAGGACTTACTGGTAGCCATATGGTACAGTTCAAGCTAGAGATCCTCATTTCACTTACGTAATCAACCTCAATCGCTATCATCTGTTGAAAGCTGTTGTTTTCAAAAAATAAATTGGATTAAAGATTTAAAGTTAAGTGGTAGTTACTGCTTCCAGCTTGTGTACTCGTTTCGATAATTAGGTCTAATACACACAACACACAAAGCAAATTTCCTCAAGTTAATTAGAATTTTAGTAATCTCTATGATCTCTCATCTTGAAGTCAAATCACTACCCTCAACTGGAGCATTCACACTGCCTTACCCTTTCCACTGTCTCCCGTCTTGAGAGTCGGCTTCTAGCTTCATCTTTTTAACTACTCGACCAAACTGCTCTGCATAGCGTTTCCGATCTAAGGCAGGAAACTCGGTGCGAAAAACCCGAACGGCAAAGAGTAACTCACGCTCTACGGCCCCGTTTATACTTCCATTGCTGGGCGACGCGATTTGCACGGAGCCATGCGTCCATCGTGTCGCGCTGGTTCAGACGATGATGAGTACCTCGAACTGCCGGCGACGCGATCAAGCGACAACATTTGCGTACTTGCACTCACGTAATTGTGCACACATTTTCAGGTTAACTGCTAGGAGCAACTGCAACAGCAATATCGCACCCCGATCTACCGCAATCAATAGCATCGCGCCGATTTCTTGAGCGGCGCGATTGGTCGCGGATTGTCGCAATTCAATCCGGCCGACGATAAGCGACGCTTTCAATCATTTGGCCTCTACACGCGGCATCGCGTTGCGCAGCGATGAAAGTACATATAAACGGACTTACTGCCTCATCAGCGATTTCGTTATCACGCAGCGTTGGGCTATGGTATACTCCAGCGGGAGTGTCCGCGGTACGTCTGCGGGCGGTCGTCGTCGATTCGTTGCCGTCCGCGTCGCATTGGAGCGCGTTTTGGAGCTGGACTTCGCGACAGCACTCTGGTGAGGAATGCGCACCCGAATCAGTGAAATTCTTAGATGACAGTAGTCTTCATCCTCCTTCTTCATGCTTTCTCCTCTTTGTTGTTCAAATTCACTGTTTTTAGAGGATGACCAGATCAGCGTAAACAAATAACGCCCCTACGAGCTGAAAGCCTTACATAAAACTTCACGCGAGCTAACAGTCACAGCACGTATTTATCGGATTTGGCCTTGTTCACGGAAACACTGCAACCACAATAAGGAAAGCAAAAAACAACAGAAAGCAAAAAGCGAGCAGGCAATCACAAGAACAAAAAACAACAATAAGGCAACAAAAACGAAGTAAAGAGATCGTCCGGACTGCCGGAAAATCAGGTAGTGGGGTCTATAGGTAGCAGAGTTTAAAAGAAGCCTCTGTTTTCACTGTAGATCAGCATCGCGATCGGCTAGAGCGCAGGCAGAAAAAAAGGGTGCAGACGCCTTAAGTTCAGATCCTCACCAGGGCTACTGATATTACGCATCTCTGTCTTTAATAGCAGCATTTAGGTTCGTAGAAAGGACAGCCTGTTAATGTGGACGCTCACCCAACTTGCCTTCTGGAAATAGCGAGCGAAGAGTGGCGAGCCCTCAGGCTTTACTGCTTCTGGGTCAAACTGAAACTATCCAATTAGTGCGGCAAGTTAGTCCATGAAATCCTCAACGCTACAAAGGCCACGTTCACGACGACGAAAAGAGCCCCGTAAGGCCGGGGGCATACTTCAATCACCGCGGTGCCATCGCGGCGCTCAGTTGAAGGCCATTTCGCCGCACGCGGTCGAATAGACAAAGGAAACTTCTCCGCGGCCCCCGCAACAGTGGCGGTCGGCATGCGCGATGGCTTCTCGCGCCTATCGCGGGCATGGCATACTTTTTGGCGTCGCGCGCGGTGTTTAGCGTTGGTCCAGGACGAATCGCCATCGCGCTCCCTTGCAAGAGCGATAGGCGATGCGATGAGCACTGAGAAGTTCGAATTCTTTCGCGTCGCTCTGCAAAACTCATCTCCACGATTCCATCGCGGCGACGGGAAGTATGCACGAGGCCTACTCAGAAAATTTTGAATAAGTTACTTGCAAGCTGTATGCAGGTAATAGATTGCCTCAAACTAGTCATTCTTAAGTTGCTGCAAGCAGCACAAGATGTCGCATGTAAGTCACACGAAGACCCCTGCTAGTAATTCCTAAGCTGCTGCTAGTATAAATCTAGTTTAGATATAAACACTCAACTTACATATTGACACCAGATAATGTATGGAGCTTAGATTAAGGATCCTTTAAGCTAATAGTCACCCGTAGGTCATACTTAGCTTAAAGGATCCGGAGAAGTCAACCCACTCTAATGTTCCCCCATATAAGCCTAATCAATACGCACATGTAGTGGCTCCGTAAACTTTTTTTTCATTATTCATGCTTTATTGGCTTGAGCAACTCGCACACTCACAGAAATAGTCGCACACGACTTGCAAAAAAACCTGACAAACAACAAGTGAACCATACGTGAGGCCAAATAGGACGAGAACAATATTGAGACTTCGCAGCTTGCACTGCAGTTAGTTGCGTGCTAGTTTAAAATTTCTGGGTGCAACCTTGCAAGTTAGTTAACCGCGAGGGATAAGTCGCAAGTAACTTGTTTTCGAGGTCAAAAGGCGCAAGTAACTTGTTTTAGAGCTCATAAGGCGCAAGTAACTGGTTAAAAATTTTCTTATTAAGGGGGCGTTCAGAGCAGCAACGCGGCGCGACGCGACGTAATGATAACCTCCCATATCGATCGAGCGACGTCACGTCGCCCCGTCACGAGGTGTTCATACCTGTTCTGCAGCGAACACCTTATCGCACGCAATTATCAGCATGAACAGCGATGATGATATCGCTGTTCATTGCTGAGCGATTTATTCGTCGCTCGGTACTACGGTACCACGCATTGGTTTCGAACGCATGTTGTTCATAGCACCAACAGCCTCGCAGAAGAGCGCGACGCGATGACTGGGTCGCACCGACAGTGGGCTTCGCGTCGCTACGCGAACGCTCTGAACGCTCCCTTACGGTACCTGAGTCCAGTGACCTGCAGCACTTTTGCCGAGCAAACAGCAGTCTCCCCGCTCTGCCAGCCCGACGTCACACATTCCTCCCGCGTCGGGGTGCATTGCTGATAACCATGATAAAACACCGAAATCACTTCGGCGGCGTGCGACGACCGGTTTTCTGCCCTCGGCGACCGACCGGCCGACCGCGCGACCGACCGTCATCGCCTGCTGTCGATATCGGCTGGCAGACTGCCATCTACCCCACGGCCTTCTGCTGTCCTCGTCTACTGGCAGCAATGCATCCCGGGGGCAATGTCTTTTCATCATCGACTTCCGCTTAGTGCCCCAGTCATTATGACAGCGCTGGCAACACTGGTGCTTGCGCATGACTTGCTCATGCCTCTTGTTCGTATAGTTTTTCTAATAATTCAGTTGTTTATCCTTGTGTTATTCACAAATTCGCCTGTATAAATCACCTATGCAATTTTTGAGTTTTTCCACTAATTTTTGTGAAACGAGTGACTTCGCCCTCTTGAAGCTGTGAAGAGGAGCTTCAAGAAGGCGAAGCCAGTGATCGTGACTCCCGACAACCTTATGCACCCATGCCTGCCGTAACCTATCGTTATCGGCTGGAATTTCAAAAATAGACGTTACATTCGTGACCAGCACCCCAAATAATCACCTCGGGCGAAGGCTATGCGGTATTGGTGGTGATCATGACCCCGACAACCTTGCTCACTTATACCTACCGTAAACCACCGTAAACGGCAGAGATTTTAAAGACAGATATCAGATTCCTGATCAGCCCCCTGAATAACCCTCATACGCTAAGTCTAGACGAAATCGGTGAACATGACCTCAACAGCCGTGCTTACTCATGTCACCGTAACCTACCGTTACCTACCGTAATTGGTCGAAATTTTGAAAAACGGTACTTATCGGGCTGTTGTCTACATTGTAAAACCTGTCACTAAGATCAGCAAGATCCCGGAGTGTTCCTTCCCTTGCCTAGTGAGCAGAGGAAACACTGAAATCTGAATGCGGGCATAAGCCCACTAAGTACCTAAACTGGACACTTTTCGTTTTAAACTGGACACCTTTTGAGCAAAATTAGGCTTATGTAAAGTCAAAATACAGACAAATAAGTAATAAATAAATATAATAGTCAATAATAAATAAAACGTAAAGTTTTACAACATAGGCAAAAATTCTTTTGTTTTTAGAAAAATTTCTAAATATGTTTTCTTCTTAAGAAGAAATATGTGCATTTTTTTGAATGAGTTAGGATTTCTATTCCTTTAGCCAAACCAGTGTTTTTTAGTGCATTCTGAAGTGCTCCGATAAAAAGAATTACTTGTTTGAAGAGACTGCGCCGTGTACTTGCACAAACGTTGAAACGTTTATTTGATTGATAGGGTAGATGGTGTTCACCTACACTTATACAGTGGAGAATGGCAGCGCGATTCTCCTGTTGTGAGTGTTTTTTACTGATTCTAGATTTGAAAGCATGTAGACAGCAGTTACACAATCATTCCAATGGACAGTGCAATATATAGAACGAGTGCGCGGCGCATCCACTCCATATAACACACCGGTGATTTCATCGATCACAGCACGTTAGTGTAAGCCTAAAAACATTGTTTGAGGTTAGGTGATGAAAATCTAGGTTTTTCAAATAGTCCAGTTGTTTTTATTTAAAACACTCTTGCAAAAAATATAAATTATAAAAATTTTAGCACGTTAGTGTAAGGCTAAAAACATTGCAAATGTTCGACCTTCGTTGAACCTCGACATGGCGTAGTTAAACTGTTTTTTTTTTTTTGTTATTACCGCTATTTCAAATATTCAAACAATGGTTTTCTATACGCAGGCGCGCTAAAAATTCTATATTTTATGCGCTTCCGAGTGCCTTAAGAAAAAAAAATAGTTTTTTTTTCAATACACCCTAAATTTTCATCATTCAACATCGAGACTAACACGTCAATATTCATTGAAAGTAGAACATGGGCAATGTTGTAATATTTAAAATATTTGAAAAACGACTACAACAAGACCTAAAAAAGGTGTATGAGAGTAAACGATCAATTACAATTAGGGCTTATTCAAATAGTGCAATTATTTTTCCTAAGACATTCGGCAAAACATAAAATATAAAACGAAAGAAAAAGTGAAAGTTGGAAAAAGTACACAAAGCAATAAAGAAGGTTTACAAGAGAAATAAAGCAAATATAAATGAAAATAAAAACAAAATAAAATAGGAAAATAGTTCCATAGTAAAGATATGAGAAGGTCTGTTTCGCCACTGCATTCAGACGAAGTTTTGTATTATGCTCCTTCTGTGAAAAGGTAAACGATGTATTTTTAATAAAAATTCCACTTAAAGGAGATAATTTTGATAATTTTAACAAAACTTTGATACGGTATTGATACTGTACCGATATGCCTTATTTGATCTCCTATTCTGGAGGCGTCGCTCGTTGCAAACTAAAAACTGTGTCCGGTTTTAAAATGGAAATGGTATAGATTCTCGTTTGCCTATCTAGCTTAAGTGTTCACGATATTCACGAAATTAATTTATTCCTTTTTCTAAACAATTTTTGCAAATATCACCTTCAAAAATCACATTCGAATAAAAATTTTTTACAAAAAGCTTTTAATAGTAGTGTAAAAATAATATGTGAAATAATAGAAAATAGAAATAAAATAATACATAAATAAATAATAAAATAGAATAATAAATAAGAAATAACAATTAATAAAATAATGAGGATTAAGGATAGCGTTAATTAATCCCTTTTGGGCTGCGCCACGCATTCTACTCTTGCGGGATGTCGTGGAGGCGATTTGAATGCGCATCAGGCCATGCAATGACTTGCGATGGCCAGCCGACATAGTGTTAATCCTTCCCAGACAAGTCTGGTACCAATTCACCGATCCCGGAGGGATGGAAGGCTTGGTTGTCCTGGGCGGGAAATCCGAACCAGGAACCTGGTATCGGGTACCCACTCACACTGCACTACACGCTCTCAATAAAAGAAATATTTACTTTGAAATAAAAATAAAACAGAACAATAACAATGTGTTGCTAGTCCAGTCCAGTTGCTATCAATAGCTATCGTGCCATCACATTGTGCTCGGCGAAAGTACATGTTAGTTGCGTTGTTGCTGTGGTTTCTGACCGCAGATATTCCCACGTGGTGTTCTTGTGTTTTGGCACGGCTGCGGTGTAATTTCCGCCCTACGCCAACGACTCGAGCGGTGTTGCTCAAACACTCTGGAGATGAGCTCTTGTTTATTTGTGCCCGTTGTTCTTCACTTTTCGCTCGCTTTCGCGACGTACTATACGTATATCTGTTCTTAACACCTTAAAAAGCTGTGCTTGAACGAGTTGGAGCACTCAGCTATCGGTGGTAGTATATTGGACGTCGTCCTAGTTGGGTGTGACCAGCGTGAATTTGTGCAATATTGCGTCACGTACCGCGTAGCTTAGGGCCTCAGGGGGACGAGCGTTCTACTCCCTCGTTCACCTGGCCCGCCCACTCCAACTTCCTGGGCTTGCTCGAAAGTCAAGCGGCTGCCTTAAGAGATAGTGGAGACGCAGACGTTCGCCACGCTTCTGTTTAAAAGGCGGGGGGGGGGGGGGGTAGAACGCCACTCCGCCCCTGTTCATAACTCGCGACGAGAGCGCAGCGCGCGGAAATATGGGTTGGAGCGACTTGAGCGACAAGAACGACTGGAGCGACAGCACCGTAGACTTGAACTCGATTAATCGGGCCGAATAATTGTTCGAGCGATTTCGAACAATTAATCGCTCGATTACTCGAAAATCGTAAATCGCTGTTGTTCGAACACTGTTCGAAATCGACTTTCGCGAAAAACCATTATTCGAACATTATTCGAAATCGACTTTCGCGAAAACCCATTATTCGAACATTACTCGAAATCGACTTTCGCGAAAAACCATTCATTATTCGAACATTGTTCGAAATCGACTTTCGCAAAAACCCATTATTCGAACATTATTCGAAATCGACTTTCGCCAAAAACCATTATTCGAACATTGTTCGAAATTGGCTTTCGCGAAAACCCATTATTCGAACATTGTTCGAAATCGGACCTAGGAAGACACTGTTCGAACATTGTTCGAAATCGAAGATCGCGAAAGAGCATTGTTCGAATATTGTTCGAAATCGACTTTCGCGAAAACCCATTATTCGAACATTATTCGAAATTGAACAATGTTCGAACAAAACCAAGAGTTGGCCGCCTGAGTATGGGCTCTGTTCCCCGAAAAACCAACGCTCAAACTCGCTCCACTTCTGCGCCTACGGTAATTGGCGGGAACGGACCGTTTGAATGTGCTCGACGGCATTTCACACGTTCAGCCTCTCGACATCATCGATCGAGTCGGTGCGCTCTGCTAGTGGAGATTGATTCGGCACGGTGGGAATTCGAACATGTAATTTCGTTTCGAGGGTTCTGTTGATTTCGCTTCTAATTGAAAATGAGCATTTCACCGGATAATTCTGCCATATTCAAATTCGAATCTGTGATTTCGTTTCGAGGGTTTTGGCGGCCGATTCTCGATGTTTTTCGAACATGGTTCGATTCAATCGCTGATTTTGTCACTGCTAATATTCAGGGTTGATACTTAAAAGCGGCTCTACGGTTCTCGATTTTTCTCTGTTCTAAAAAAAGATTCTCACACTATTGATCACTTGTTTTGCTTTGTAACAGTCTTCCCAAATGTCTTTTTAGATCAGTTTTTCGAAACCATGGAACTGAACTCTTCTGTAGTAGCTTTGTAACTTGATCAAGTATATAATTCTTGCAGTCTTCGCTGCGCCGCACACATGATAAATCTCGTAGTTACATTTGCAGTGGGATAATGATTATGTTGCTGGAATACTAAAAACAGCAAACACGTGGCGGCGAAATTGAACAAGAGCATTGTCATCAAATGTTCTTATCAGAGGTAGCGCTTAGAAACGTTATGACTTGGATGCCAGTACAATATAACCTGTTTTTACAGCTATGTCAGGAAATTCGATTTGCCGTCAATAACTCCCTCACAGACTGCAGAACACGTCCCAAATTTCAGATGATATACGATTTTCTAAACACTGTTAATGTTCTCTGCATAACTATTAGGCTGTGTACAAACACACTGCTTTTTTAACGCGTGGCTCAGCAGGCTTGGTAGCAGAGGGACGAATTTATACGATTGCTCGGCTTTCAGGAACAGCAAAAAGTCGAGTTATTCGATTGTTTGGTTTTCGAGAACAGTAAAAAATTGTTCGGCTTTCGAAAATTTCAAAAAATCGAGTTATTCGATTGCTCGGCTTTCAAAAATTTCAAAAAATTGTTCGGCTTTCGAAGATTTTAAAAAATCGAGTTACTCGATTGTTCGGCTTTCGAAAATTTCAAAAAATCGAGTTATTCGATTGTTCAACTTTCGTAAACAGTAAGAAATCGAATTGTTCGATTGCTCGATTTTCGAGGACAGCAAAAAATCGAGTTTTTCGATTGCTCGACTTTCGAAGACGGCGAAAAATCGAGCTATTCGATTGCTGGATTTTCGAAGACGGCGAAAAAGCGAGTTATTCGATTGTTCGATTTTCGGAGACAGCGAAAAATCGAGTTATTCGATTGCTCGATTTTCGAGGACAGCGAAAAATCGAGTTATTCGATTGCTCGATTTTCGAGGACAGCGAAAAAGCGAGTTATTCGATTGTTCGATTTTCGGAGACAGCGAAAAATCGAGTTATTCGATTGTTCGACTTTCGAAAAAAAAATGTCGAAAAGCTCAACTCTACAGCACCGGCGCTCGAGTATGAACACTTTTCGGCGGCGCACTTTGGTCGATTTGCATGTTTTGCACGGGCGACGGGAGCGTAGCGAGCGCAGTGCGCGCAGCGTGCGTGTCGTTCACGGCGTGCGCAGAGCCGGCAAGTATGAACAGGCGACAACAGCGACAACAGCGACTGGAGCGACAGCTCCGGCGCTCGAGCGTGGACGCTTTTCGGCGGCGCACGCTCGGTTTTGATCGATATGCATATTTTGCACGGGCGACGAGTCGCTCTTGTTGCGAAGTATGAACAGGCCCTTACCCACTTCTGAAACTGCTCGAAAAACTCGGTGATTGTTTAAAGATATTTTGTTGGAGATTTAGCGTCATATAAGAAGAAGGCCATTGTAAACGACCACTCATAGCCGTCAACGGAGAAAGGGTGGGAAATCTTGGGGAATATGACGCGATATTACACATATTTGCACTGGTCTCGCTCAACTAGGAAGACACTGTGCTGCTTTCTTCACTGCTCCTTGTTTTGCTATTGCTGTTCACCTTCACTCGAAAACAACGGCATAAGCGATCGCCATCACTCCGAGTTACGCCTCAGGATTAAAGTTCGGTCTTAATGGGTAAATGATCACACTATTGATTTATGGCGATAACCTACGGACAGTGTTCCATTTGACGCAATTATTTCTAAAGTTCTACCTTTCAAGAGAAGGTCAACAGATTCATGAAGAACTTTGGTGTGCTCACTGCTTCGGACTGCCACAACCTTCCCAGCAGGGTTTGAGGGCGGCCTTTCATCTTCAGCGGTTTTCCTGTTCCCAAAATAGCGAGTACCATCTGTCACTATGACGGCAGTCGGCCAGAAATGGGTCTCTGTACGGGCTTCTTGTTCATCGATCTATGGTGTCACACGTGACGCTTCTGTTGACACTTGTGAAGAAGATGGTCTACTAGAACGCCCTAAATCAAGATGTATGGAAGTTTCCTTATTTATTTATTTATTTATTTATGTATTGCTTTTATTTTGTTCTGAAAACGCATCACGATTTCAAGAAATCACTTAAAATCCTACTATTACATACCATTTTCACGTCGAAGTCGACAATTCTTAAATCAAATTGGACACTCTCCAAGGTAGCTTTAAGACTTTTGAAATCACAGCGAACTCTTTCAAATTGAAATGACCTTCAGGCAGTTTAAGCGACAGACCCAATAAAATGGTTAGAATAATTTTTTGTTCAAGGAAAATTTGGTATAACTTTCTTTGAAATTTTTTAGTTTACCTGCCGCAATAAGTGTAATAACTTTTTTATTACTATTTATCTATTTATCGCTGCACATTAGCACGCATTGCAAAAACATCAACGGTATCAACACATGGATTCCGTGGAAATCATTTCTTTTTCAGTTCTTGAAACTTTGGAGAGCAATATTATTTCTTTCGTGCTCGCAATTATTCTCATGACAAATTTCGCTGTTGGAATATACTTATACCATATATAAAGACATTATGTGAAAATTATATAAAATATAGAAATATACTAGAGCAATGGCATTAAAGGGCCAGGTCCCGCTATGCACTCGAAAGGCTCGTCGCGATTTTCGTTTGATTGATAGTGCAATTGTTGCTTACATGAAGCACCAATGTGAGAATGTTTGTATGTTCTTCACATTTGTTTTTGTTGTATCGTTTACAGGTGTGTAACTCCATGAAAACGGAAATTTTTGCTATCAATCGTATAAAAGTGTCCTAGTCTTGGACGGCGGCATGGCGCAATCTCTTATTTTTGGCCCTAAACAACGGCCGTCTTCCTGCTCTTTAGAACAAGCATTATACGTGTAATTTTTTTCACAAGAAAATGAGAATGTTATAAATTTTTAAGCAATTTCTTCACTTATTGGGCAGGTGACCCGAAAAAATATCAAAGAAAGTCAGGTTCATGTCGCGAAGGTGGGCAGCATTGGGAGGTGATTGTGTGCCAGCCAGTCATAATCAAGCAGAGCACCGGTCAAACACACGACGCCAGCCAATCAGAATACTGAACGTACGATCGTACAAGTCTTCTCTGAATGGCACGCCAATCAGATGCGATCTGATTGGCAGGCGAGCTACCACATCCCAATGCTCTCCATCTTCGCGACATGTACTGAAAATCATATCAAATCTTTCTTGAACAGAAAATTATACTAACATTTTTGGAGAGTCTCTATTTTAATCCAGAAGAAGCTCATTTTGATTTGGAAGAGTTCACTTAGATTTCAAGAGTCTTAGGCTAGCTAGAAGAGTATGCCATTTGTTTTTAATTATTTAATTAATTTTTGAAATTTTCTTAAATTTAATTTTGATTTGAAAAGTGTCCAATTCGACGTGGAAATGGTATATCTGCGTGTTCCGAAGTTCTTTGGGTTGGCTCTCATATTCAGTCTTTTAGCAGGTTTTTCCATAATAGTCTGATGAGATGGAGAGATTGCAGCTGCTTAGTGCAACGGCGAATTCCTTTTTTTCCTTTCCTTTCTTTCTTTTTCATTCAATTTTCCTTGATAGGGTCGTATCACAGAGTAATTTGGTCTGACGTTTATACTATTGCCCACAGTGTACTCTTTACTGATCCAGAAGACGTGGCAAGGTGATGAAGTCCCTGCACCGGCCGCTTGTATTTAGTTGTCCGAGGCGACCTTGAAGTCTCCCTTCCAAAGATCAACGATCGAATTCCCGCAATTCCTCTTCACAGCGGCAGCCTTCATTGAATTCGGCCGCACAGTGTTTGCCAAACGGCGCCTTCGACGTCTCCGACACCCCGTCCCGTCTATGACTCAGTCTCTGATTCATCTACCTGTCCAGAGCATTCACGATTCATCTGGAGGTCGATTAAGTGGCTCTGAACGGGGCATAGTCGCGTGCCTATTGGCCTTAGACACGTTCTTTCTGATATTAAGTCGTCTTCTGAATCCTCTTGAATGTCATCCGCTTAGGATTAGCCGCCGCCTTCGATGTTGCTGCGTTTTTCTTCGCAGATTGTCTTCTGAGCAGCCAGTCATCCTGGCTACTGGCGGGTTTTGGTCTTTGAACTCCATAGTAATGGATCGATGTCGCTAACCTATTATGAATCCAGACCAGCTCTTCGACCGGCATATTCACATGATTAGCCCTTTGACCAACGAATTCTTAATGAAAAATCAATAAAATCCATCGATAATTGCTGTCTGATCGATCGATAGGTCCAACGGCCACTATTTTCACGCGGTTCTGGCGTGGCAATGTTAATCATCAACAACTGTCAATGTTCCGATTGAGAAGAAGAAAAAAGAAAACCCGTTCTTTCGATCATTCTGCGGATGGATAGACAGACATACGAACGAACTAGTTCTGTTATGTGACCTTTTGTCCCCTGATGCTTATTCCCTAATTCTGCAAGGAAAATCGATAAAGTCGCTCGATAATTGCTGTCCGATCGATAATGTTTCCTTGTTGTGAAGCCCGCCTCGTCCATTGCCCGTCATCTTCATGTGATTCTCATCTCGAAATGGTAATTCTGAGCAGCTACCGATGATGCCATTCAGAAATGAATCCGTTGCTGCGGGGCCTTTCTGTGGACGGACGCACAGACAGACGGACGGACGGTCGATTAACTCTTTGATGTTACCTTTTGTTCCCAGGGCCGGATTCATCAAGGTTACTGCAGTAACTTTAACGGAGAATTGTAAGCGAAAGCGCAGATAACGCGGCCTATCAAGCGATATGGTGAGCGATAAGCCGCGTTATCTGAGCTTTCGCTTACAATTCTCCGTTAAAGTTACTGCAGTAACTTTGATGAATCCGGCCCCAGTTCGTCAATTTTTTCCTACTACCGAGAGCTGTTTGCTACTGTTCGCTTGATTATCTCCGCCTCTCATATGATCATTCACCTTGAGCACATTTGCTTAAGCCTGGAGCGGCTGATATAGAGGCTACATGTTGTTGGATGGAAGTTTTGTTGCGATCAAAACTTCTGCACCAGGCGGGACTCGAACCTGCACCTTCTGCTTTCCGGGCAGCGATGCTGCGCCTTACACCACCGGCGCTGTTTGACCGCACGTAACATCCGCGATATCCTCGAGGTCTGTCAGCACTCACCTTGTTTGCTGTCCTAATTTGTGAGCTTTGTATGAAAAATCGCTGCAATCAATCGATACCTGCTGTTCGATCGATAATGCTTTCTCTTTGTGAGGCCTGTCATTTTCACATGATTTTCACCCCGAAATATGAACCCCGGACAGCCAATTCCAATTCATTGAAGAAGTCATTTTTCCGACGATTGTGTGGTCGGAGCAGGGAGGGACAGACAGATAGACAAATAACGTGACAAAGGGATGAATTGACCCTTAGATGTACCATTTTCACGTCGAATCGGATACTTCTTCAAATCAAATTGGACATTTTTCTAAAAAAAAATCATGCTTCTGAAATTTAAGTGAACGTCTTCAAAATGGAAACGAATAACCTATATGGTAAACAACATACTTTCGAAAGTGGTTAGAACAATTTCTTGTTCAATGAAAATATGGTTAATTTTTTTTTGAATTTTTTTAGTTCACCTGCCCCAATAAGTGTAGTAATTTTATAAAATTACTTCTGATAAACATAATAAATTAAATTCCGTTTTAAAGCACAACAAGATAGCACTTACATAGCGTATTAGAAGCCGAAATCGCGCCATGCTGTCGAAAAGCTTGCCGCGATTTCTAATTGATTGATAGTGTAAACGGTGCTTACATGAAGCACTAAAGTAAGGACAAGTGTGTTCTTTTTTGTTCTATCGTTAACAGATGTGCTTCTCCATTCGAACAGAAATTTGCTATCAATCGAATAAAAATTGCGACACCATGGACAAGGACACGGCGCGATTTCTTTTTTGGCACTAAAATCGGCTCTTTAAAACAAACTTTAAATCAATATTTTTCCTCTAAAAATGAAAATTTTATTGAATTTCAAACAGCGTATTCACTTATTGGATGGGTGCAGGAGTAGGGTGGCAGGAAGTTCAGATGATAAGACGTCAAATCCAGTATTCTCCGTAGCTCTGTGGTTTTGTGAATTTCTATTGTTGTTGTTGTTGTTGTTGTTGTTGTTTAAGGTAGTCAGCACTTGCACCAACAATCGAATAAAAATCGCAACAAGCTGGTCGAGTACCTGGCGCGGCCTCCTCCTATACTACATTAAATGATAGCCACTCTGCTTTAGGACAAAATTTAAACTTACAAAATAATTATCATAATAACTATTAAATATAGAAATTTTTTAAATTTCAAACTTTTCCTTTAAAAAAATACAAATTTATTGCTCTGGTTGGGGCAGCTAGACTACAAAATTTCAGATCAAGTTATACCAAATTTCGCTTCGACAAAAAATTTTGTAACACCTTATTGAGCCTGTAGTTTAATCTTTCTGAAGATAGTTTAAATCAGAAGAGTTCGTTTTGATTTCAAAAGTCTTGGGCTAGCCTAGAAGAGTGTACACGTCGACGTGAAAATTGTATATACTATTTTATGTTATTTTTTAAGGTATTTTATACATATTTTTCTTTTCGAATATATTTTTAAAGGGGATAATTGCATGAATTATTCGGAAAAAAAGGAAAAAGTTAATTACGTAAATAACGTCTATACTTGAGCTAGATAAAACAAGAATCAGTGCCATTTTCACTTTAAAAGCGGCAATATTTTAGTTTGTAACGAGGGACACCTTTAGGAATGTGGAGGCATACACCATTTTCAAGTCGAATTGGATAAGGATAAGGATAAAGGACGGCGTTACTCAATCCCTTCTGGGATGCGCCAGCGCATTCTACTTCTACGGGATGTCGTGGAGGCGACATGAATGCGTATTTGGCCATACAATGACTTGCGGTGGCCAGCCGATGAACAAGTCAGCGCTTTATCCTTCCCAGACAAGTCTGGTACCAATTCACCGACCCCGGAGGGACGGAAGGCTTGGTTGGCCTGGGCGGGAAATCCGAACCAGGAACCTGGTATCGGGTGCACGCGACAGTCGCGCCTCCTCCGACTGCGCTACACGCGCCCCTCATCGAATTGGACACTTTTCAAATCCAATCGGACTTTTTTCACGTCAAATTGGACACTCTTCTAAGCTTGCCTAAGACTTAAGTCAAAGAGAACTCTTCCGAATTGCAACAACCTTCATACAGGTTGAACTACAGACTCAATAAAATGGTTAGAAAAAATTTTTGTTCAGCGAAAATTTAGAATAACGTTTTTTGAATTTTTTTTTACTACAGCTGCATGAATGAGTGTAATAATTTTATAAAATTTTTACTTCTGGATAGAAAATAACAATATGTACTTTGTTTTGAAGCGCAGCAAAGCAGCAACCATAAAGTGTACTAAAAGACCGGATTGCGCCATGCACTCGAAAATTTCGTCGCGATTTTTAATTTATTGATAGTGTAAATGCTGTTTACATGGAACTACGAGGAACGCGCATATGCCCACCTTATTGTTTCATGTAAGCAGCATTTACACTATCAATTAATCATCTTGGACGAGTGTATGGCGTAATCTCATTTCTTGACACTAAAAATTTCTGGATTTTTGTTCTTTAAAACATGCTATCAAGCATTATATTTTCACGAAGAACTAGAATTTTATAAAAGTTCAAATAAAGTGTTCACTTATTGGGTAAGTGAATTAAAAATTTAAAGAAAACATACTGAAATTTTCCTCGAACAAGAAAACTGTAGACAATGCAACAAGTACAATTGTTAAGGACGCGCATACCTCGTAATTCTATGTAAGCAGCATTTACAATATCAATCAAATGAAAATTGCGACGAGCTTTTCGAGTGCATGGCGCAATCCGGTCTTTTAGTACACTTTATGGTTGCTGCTTTGCTACGCTTTAAAACAAAACACAAATTGTTATTTTTTCTCCAAAAGTAAAAATTTTGTAAAATTATTACACTCATTCGGGCAGCTGAAGTAAAAAAAATTCAAACAAAAGTTATTCTAAATTTTCCTTGAACAAAAATTTTTTCTAACCATTTTATCGAGTCTGCAGTTTAACCAGTATAAAGGTTGTTGCAATTCGGAAGAGTTCTCTTTGATTTAAAAAGTCTTACCATTAGGCAAGCTTAGAAGAGTGTCCAATTTGACGTGAAAAGTGTCCAATTTGACGTGAAAAGTGTCCAATTTGATTTGAAAAGTGTCCAATTTGGTTTGGAAAGTGTCCAATTTGATTTGAAAAGTGTCCAGTTCGACCTGAAAATGGTATATATTGGATGGCTTTATGGTATCGGTTGTGCCAGAATGGTTGAACTCTATGGCCTGGCGGAGGCAATTTGCTGCTGTTCGCTCATCCATCGCCGTTTTCGATCTTCATCAGTCGCTTTCCACTTCTTCCACCTGCGTCTTTATCCTGTCTCTCGTTAATCATTGTGACGCTCGAGCTGACGCCAGCAACGGCTTCGTTTGTTCCCGTCCGGCATGTGCCACCTCTCGCCAAGGTTTCGGACTAGGTGGTACTCTGACGTTCTGTTTCCCTTCCCACAGAAGCAGTTAATGTAAGGGACTGCTTTCTTCTTCTAAACTCAAGTGTCCAGCCACAAATCACAATTCTTCACTCTGCTTGACGGAGTTTGGTCGCATTCAAAACCCCCATGCTGCGTATCGTAAGGCCTGGTTTATACTTGCGCCGTCACGCGGCGCGACTCACAGGTTGCCATAGATATCGATTTTTCGCGCCGCTCGATCGATATCTATTCGGACTATGGTGCCGCGCCGCGCTTAGGCGCAACTATAAACCAGGGTTAAGGCTTTTATTGAAGCTGTTCTGAACTCGCTCTGTTACGTACGACGTCTGTTGTGCACTGCCTGTGGTGCTGAGCCAACGGTGACTCTCTGAAAATTGAAAGGGCGTTTCTGGGCGCATCCCTACCCTCGAAAAATAGCAACGCTCGCGCGGCTTCCATTCTGTTAACCAACTGTCCTTGTGTGCGTTTCCTCTTTCCTCATTTTCATCCTCAATGCAGCATACTACCTTGTCTTGGTTTTTCCTGCTCTTTAACATGTCGATTAGCTTCGATCAGATCAGCTTTGCTCAATTGGGGTCGGATTCATCAACGACTTACAGCAATTTAACGGAGAAAATACAGACGAAATTCCTCACTTGCGGCCTATCAACAAGCGATACTGTTGCGACTCGGTAGCCCGATGCCCGGACTGACTAACATGCCTTGGGCTGGGAACCGCCTATGGGATGGTACCCGGCGAGGAAGCCCCAGCCTCCATCGCCTCCCTGTGGGCCTTAGAGGGGCTACGGACGCCCTTAGTGGGACGCCTGTAAAGGGTCTAGTACCCGGGTGGTTTAGCGTGCATGGAAATGATATGTAATGCACAATGAATACAACGAACCCCGACATGAACAATGTTAACTGCCCCAACACTCCAGCAGTATCTAAGGTGACTCATCGATTGTTCCGCTGCCGAATACAATGTAGATTATACATATTTATTAGACTACAGGAATGTAGAGAATACCGTACAGACTGTTGAATTGGCACAACAAGAACAAGATGGCTCTCTGGCATGCCCGGCCATTATAGCCTCGTCAGGTCGCAAGCCCCTCAGTGTACCCTGCCGGGCCAGCGACCCTTCCATAGCTGGCCGTCATGAGAGTGTCCAAGAAGGGGGCTCAAGGGCTCGCGGTGAGAGCTCCGGAAAAGATGGAATAGCAGGGAAGCGCCAAAGGTCGGCACACGAAGCCGCGTTGGCTCGCAGCATCCGAAGCAACCGGCTGCCAGAGGCAGTGAAGAGGATAGGATTGAACCGGCTATACTACGCGGGAGCGTGTCCCGGCGCAGATCGAGTCGGGGTGGAGCTTTCCCAGACCGGCATTGGTCGCCTCATCGACAGTTCACCGCGGGAGGGCCGCACCATGGGAAACCAGTGAAAAAGAGGAGCGATCGCGATCAGGGTTGGACGGAAAACTTTAAAATGTTCCCAAAAACAGAAAACAGAAAACCGCTCTCGTCAGAAAACAGAAACCAGAAAACAGAAAAGCCAAAAACGCCAGAAAATCAGAAAACAGAAAATTATCACACGACCTAACTATTTTACCCAAACATCCATATTTCCAGTAGCAAATGCTTTTGTATAACTAGAAATGTAGTCGTATACCAGCGTTTTAATTTGCAAGCCTATGTAAAAATTTATGTTACACTCCAGTGCACTGTTGTCAGTATGCTGTGTCAGACGAGGTTTTTAGGTGGATCTTTATTATTGCGGCCTGACCTTTCGACTTTCCGTCGTCTTTTCAGAGGCCTGAAAGTGGAGCAACAGGTTTATATTTGCGCTCTACTCCGCCAGGCGCCTTAGCCGCCCTAGCATTTTCGCACCACTTCCGGGGTCACTACGGAGAGCCCGAATGTAAGAGACGAACTCACGCATAGGATCCACCGTAGGGGCTGGTATTCGCACGCGCTAGAAAACCAGTAGAGGGGAACGAGACCCACTCATTGGGATTGTCGCCGACCGGTCACTTACAGTTCACAATGAGACATAGATGGCAAGAAGTCACTCGTAACAGAGAGGCACTCATTCCGATTGTTCATTACCGGATTTCTACTAAAAATCCAGAACGCCTCTAACGCTTTCCTTACCGATATTTCTCATTCAACGGCCAAAATGCTACATCAAAATGCCACATCAAAGTCGTTCTCGTTGTGCGCATCAATTCTATGCTTACCAAGCGGACTTCTTGGTAATCCACGTTTTTTGCTGGCTAGATGTTCTTTTACACGTAGTGCCAGAACCCTTCTCGTTTTCCCTATTCATTTTGCATTGCAGGCCGAGCACTCGAGCCCCGATCTTTCAGCAATCCCCCAGTCTTCCGTTTGGACATACAATGCAATTCTCCGATACGCACTGCGTATCACAGAGTCTATTCCGAACTAGCTGCCGTTTTATGTTGTCGTTAGGAATGTTCACTAAGACAACATCATCCCGCAGTTGTGCACTTACAATAACTCTTTGAATTTCAGCAGTGACTCTATCGGAGATGAAGGGAAGCAGGAAAGGTATCCTATTTGGTCGGGGTGTGTTTTGGCGGTTAGTGTGAAATGTGGGCCGACGGCCTAACCAAGTATAGCCATTAGAAGCGGCTATATTGGAAGCTAACTGCAAGGATTATTGCCGCTCGTTAGGGCCTGTACACACTCTCGTTGCTGTGCGAAACATGTTGCTTATTACAGCTCGCTTCACAGCAGTAGGATGCGCAGACCTGGCGTGTATCAAGATGTTCTTGGAGCTTGGCTTACGGTACCACTTCACGCTAACTACTCCGTTGGACAACTTGACCTGGGTGTTGAGATAGGCGAGCCAACCGTTTTTCGGAGTTTCTCTGGTGAGCCTAGTGTACTGAGATTGCTGGTTGAGTATCCTGAAACACTCATCCATTTCGGACTGCGTTGATGTTATGATACAGCAATCATCTATATATCTGCAGTACATTAGTGGTGAGCGATCAAGCACCGGCTGTTCCACCCTACTCATAAAACAGACCGCAAGAACCGGCGCTAGTCGTTGACCCATGGCTAATCCCCTAACTTGCGAATAATAGCCTGACCATTTGACGCACGTCCGTGTTTCAGCGCCGCGACTTCGCATGCGGCTAGGGCGCGACGTCGCGTTGGAGTTATGACCTGGAGCCGGCATGGAAGAACGAGGATTATTCTCACGTTATAGTTGCGGCGTTTGACTAGGGTAGATCCTCGAATAGCAATGAATGTGAGAAATTTTGTTGACCTAACACACCCGCATGTCCCGTGCAACCACTTGGGGCGCAGCAGAGATGAAAGTCTTTCCATATAACGGGGAGGGGCTGTTGTTTCGCATGGTGTAGCGCCATATCAATAGACGGAGCTCTGTGCTGTGCGACTAATTACTTCTAGAAGCCCTACCACAGCTGCTGCACCCCAGTGTAGTCTTCCGGGCCTCATACCGAGAGCGCAGTTTGATGCGGCTTAGTTTCTCCGCTGAAACTAGGAGGATTTTCTCAGAAAAACTGCGTCGGAGCCGTGGGCACGCTCACATGTCGCGGGAATAATGGCGTTTTCATTGTTTTTCCTTTCCTTTCGAATAAGAGCTCTAATCACGCCCTAATCACCAGCCGTTGTCAAGGTGCTCAAAGAAGGACCACACACAAGCTCCTGTGGCAGCTACCTTCGTCATGTAGCCAACCTCCCTGCCTTCCTCTCTCCTTCCCCATTCCATGGATTTCCTGTGAGATTAGTGGGAACCTTATTGGAAAATTCGCGGATTATGCACGCTAATACGGGATTATTTACACGACGGGGCGATTCCGCCCTTTGTAACCGTAATCCGAGATCGCCGACCAGTCCCGCTAGTCGGTGTTTTCTCACATTGTTCGCGATGTATATACACAGAACGAGCGGCGCTCGATTTGCTCAGCTGTGCACTGAACGTACTCTAGCAACTGACCCTAGGAGTGCATGTAGTGCAGCGGTAAGCGCTTTCTTTAGAGCATTTTCACGTCAAACAGGACCCTTTTTGAACCAAATTGCACACTTCTCAGATCAGATTGGACACCTTTCAAACTAAGTAAGACACTTCCGTGCCCCGGGCTGAAGTCGACCGGCATCGGTGAACGTTGGCCCAAGCTCTAGGCCCGTTTTATGGCCGAATCGGAGAGGACTTAGGCTTTTGCTCCTACTACCTGCCATGCGGTTCTTCCTACGGGCCTGTTCATACTTCGCGACAAGACTCGTCGTCCGTGTAAAACATACATATCGATTGAAGCCGAGCGCGCGCCGCCGAGAAGTGTTCATACTCGAGCGCCGGCTCTATCGCTCCAGTCGCTGCTGTCGCTTGTTCATACTTCCGCGCGCTGCGCTCTCGTCGCTCCCGTCGCCTTTGTAAAACATACATATCGATTAAAACCGAGCGCGCCGCCAAAAAGTGTTCGTACTCGAGCTCCGGCGCTGTCGCTCCGGTCACTCTTGTCGCTGCTGTCGCTGCTGTTCATACTTCCGCGCGCTGCGAACGCCGCGCACGCTGCGCTCTCGTCGCTCTTGTCGCCGCTGTGGCGAAGTATGAACGGAGCCTACGTTAGGCCCTGCTATGCCTACCGAACCATGAGGATCGTACTGCGATCTCCATTAACTCCCTGACAGGTCTACTTCCCTGCGTCACTCCCTCTCACGTCTCTGCGCTCCTCCTTCTGCTCATATTGTTGAGGATAATAAAGATATTCTGGTTCCAACCATTCTTCTCGAACCTTCCGTAGACACAGAAATACCACACAGATTTTCTACTTCTAAACACACCATACTTCCGAACGGTATAAACATACGAGTCAAGCAACCCAACCTCCTACGTCACTTGGGAAACTATCGCTATAACCCGCAAGGCATGTACGAAGTCCTGCCTGGCGCGTATGGACGAGGCAGTGATTCTCGCTAGGGACCTGCGGTTACCTCAGCCCAGTAACCATTTTAGGAAAAGATCCTCTTCCTTTTTCGGCCCGTACTGCGCGTCCCAGATCCTCGCCTCGATGTCACTGCGGCTAGAAGTCGGCTCGTTCCGGAGAATCCATGCAGTCGATCAGCGGATGGTAGAAATGAAGGGTGAAATCTTCTAAATAATAATAAATAATAAATGAGTAGTAATAAATAATAATAATTAATAGTAAATAATAATAAACAATATCAATAAATAATATTAAGTAATAATAAATAATAACAATAAATAGTAATAACAACAGCAATAATAAATAATAATAAATAATGTATAATAAATAAATAAATAATATGATTAATAATAAATAATAACAATAAATAGTAATAACAATAGCAATAATAAATAATAATAAATAATGTATAATAAATAAATAAATAATATTATTAATAATAAATAATAATAACAAATAATAATAACAATAAATAATAATAAATAATAATAAACAATAATAATAAATGAATAATAACAATAATCATATCGGGGAATATGAAATGATCTAGAAGTACTTTCATTTATGGAGATAGTTTAACGGTGGTATACTGGAGTATTTTTCATATTATTTTTACACATTTTTTTTTACATATTTTTCAATTTGTTTATTTGTTTTAATTTTAATTTAATTTAATTCGATAAATAAATAAAACAAAAATTCACCGATTAACTTGAAAGTCAAAATGTAATTATATAAAACAAAGCTAAATTAAAAAAACTATAATAATTTTAAAAAATAATAAATTAAAATTCTTGACAGAGTTAGGCGTAGAGTCTTATTCAATGCTCCTCTTCTTCACTGCAGAGCCACGGGAGGAGCACAAAACAAAGGTTCGACTGAAGGAAATTGGCGAAACGAACCCTTCTCCTACATCTTCTCTATTCTTCTCCTCTCTCCTCTACTCTCATCTCTTCTCTCCGGTTATCTTACAGTTGTTTCCTTACTTTCCTTTCTTGTGTATTTCTATTAGGTACATGTCGCGAATGCGGACAGCATTGAGAGGTTGATTAAGCCAGCCAGTCATAACCAATCAGAGCAGCGAACGAACACATGCCAGACAATAGCGATACCCACCGTATCACCCTTTTTAAATGGTATACCTATTCGATGCAGCCTGATTGGCTGGCGAGTTTCCAACTTTCGATGCTGCCCACATTGCCGACTTGTACCTTCTAAGCCTACTGAGTATTATAGATCCCTGGTATCGGGTAAATTAGCTGGTCTGGTAACGATGACAAAGCCCTTCGTAGGCACCTTCTACAGTATCTAATAATCTTTCGGTCCTCTACAAAACGCTACAGTACCCGTTGTTCCCCGTGGCATCTCGGACAGTCAGTCCAATGGACACCAATTCATCAAAGAGGGCCGGCGAGGTTGTTGTCGTGCTGTCGTTCTGCGAAACTGGTTAGACGTCGTGTGGCCACAACATCGGACCGCCTCCGCCAGACGTTGGTCGCATCGATTCGGTTTCGTCTGCTTCAGTAGCACGGAAATCTGTGCTGTCATTCGCACACTCATCGAGATAATAGTGGCTCACCGTGTGGATGCTTAGAGGGTGGAGATAAGTAGTGAGGGCTCACGTCAGTCCGTTCATACGCCCCACGGTCAGCCGCGCTCTCTACTTTCACTCTGCTTTTACTTCGCTTCGAGGCACTTCAGAATCGTAGCCACGATTCATCTAGATGTTCAGGATGCTCTTGGCTCGAAGACTTGTTCCACTAAGATCCTATTCCTCCTGCCGTTCTATTGATGACCCTTCCCTATTCAATCAGAAGGGTGTTAGGAGTCCTGAGTATGCCTAGCCTTTAGATTTCAACAAAGGCGATCCATGTCGCGAATGTGGGCAGCATTGGGAGGAGGCGAAGTGCAGGCTAATCAGGCCGCATCGAATGGACTAGGTCATAACCAATCAGAGCACCGAGCGAACATACGCACGAACTTTTTGACCGCCGCGCCCATTCGACGCGGCCCCATTGGCTTGCACGTTCCTATCCTCACATGGTGGCCATATTCGCGACTAGTTATCAGTATTGTTTACTTGTTGTGATATCAGTTCACCATGCAATGTGTGCAATGCGCGACTCATACCTAAATCCGTCAGCTCCGGAGAGATCGATAAAATCGATCGCTTCATCGATACTCCTGCTCTAGCTGTTGATGTGGCCTACATGTGGATATGAGAGTGTGGCATCCAATCACAACCAATCAGAGCACCGACCGACCACGCTCCGGTCAATAGGGGCATTGATCCCACATCCACCCCCGGTTGATGTCCTCGTGCGATATGGCTTGATTGGTTCATGCGCTTCCACCTCCCGCTTCCACATTCGCGACTAGTATCAGTACTGTTTACTTGTTGTGAAATCAGTTCACCATGCAATGTGTGCAATGCGTGACTCCCACCTAAATCCGTCAGTTCCGGAGAAATCGATAACATCGATCACTTAATCGATATTCCTGCTCTAACTGTTGATGTGGCCTATATGTGAAGGTGAGAGTATGCCATCCGATCACAACCAATCAGAGCACCGAGCCTGCACGCACCAGCCAATCAGCCTTGATCCCGCGTCCGCTCCCGATTGGTGCCCCGTACGATGTGGCCTGATTGGTTCATGCGTTCCCACCTCCGGATGCTGCCCACATTCGCGACCAGGGCCTGGGCACTCTCTGCTCTCCGTGACGTGCTTTTTCTGATTTTCTAATCTGTCAGCGGTCCTTACTATCTCCTCTTCGTCCTCTTGTGGATAGTACTGCTTATTTAAGTCTCTTTTCCAGCATTTTGGGAACGTGGCCGTTTAGTTTTCTTTTTTAATTTTCGTCTATCCATTCCTCATAGATCCTACTATATATTAAGGAGGATATTGTACATATGACATAGGGTGGGTGGTAGCGCAGCTGGAGAAAGCACCGGCTGTCGCGCGCACCCCCGTTCAAGGATACTTCGGTTCGTGTCCCGCCCAGGCTAACCAAGCCTTCCATTCCTCCGGGGTTGGGGAACTGGTACCAAACTCGTCTGCGAAGGACATACACTGACTTGTCCGTCAGCTGGCGACCGCAAGTTACTTTAAAAGCCGAATATGCTTTCCAATTGCCTCCACGCTACCCGTAGAAATGGAATGTGTGGCGCATCTTTCGAAGAGATTGATTACCCTCTCCTTCATTTATCATTTAATGTGTTTATTGATGAAGGTTTCGATCAACGGCAACCTCCTCTCGTTCACTTATTTATCTTCTCACTCTATTTTTTGCTTTTTTGTTAGGTCATTTCGAGGCCTCGATATTCTGGACTTATTCTACAGGGTTTATTCAAGCATGATAAGAGAAGTCAATTAATCCCCCGTTCTAGCCATGTATACATACCTCACACAATGTTGAAAATCAATATTAAAACCAGATCGAAAGAAAAATGAAGAAGCAAACTGAAAATGAATGGGTTTAGCAATGAGAACTTCTCAGCAGCTGGCGCGCTCTGCTGATAATTAGGTGCCCCGCAGACAATCAAGAGCTGCTTCACGTGGTTTCTCAGGCCCTGCTCATACTTCGCGACAAGAGCGAGTCGTCGCCCGTGCAAAACATGCATATCGATTACAACCTTGATTAAAACCGATTAAAATTTTCATACTCGAGCGCCGGCACTGTCGTTCCAGTCGCTCTTTTCGCTGCTGTCGCCTGTTCATGCTTCCGCGCGCTGCGCTTTCCTGCTCTTGTCGCTGCTGTCGCGAAGTAGGAACAAGCCCTCACGTTGAGCGTATCCACAAGTGGTCACCAACTCACGAGAGGTTAAGTAGAATTGGTTTCTTTTCGATCAACTTAATAGAATGCGTGGCGCATCCAAGGAAGTATTAGCTAATCGTTAGCGTCAATTTATGGCTTGTGTTGTGTTGTTCTGTTAGGACTTTTCTGACCATCTTCTGATCGAGGAATGTCCTTCCTTCAAGCAAACTGACCTCGCCCTAGTTTAGGCTGGCCTAAGGGCCTGTTCATACTTCGCGACAGCAGCGACAAGAGCAGCGATGGCGCAGCGCGCGGAAGTATGAGCAGGCGACAGCAGCGACTGGAGCGACAGCGCCGGCGCTCGAGTATGGGGTCGTTCAGTGCGCACGCGACACGCGACTCGATGCCATGATAAGCTCCCATATCGATTCATTGCGTCACGCGATCAATATGGGAGCTTACCATAACATCGCGTCGCGCATCGCGTGCGCACTAAACGACCCCCATGGCCCCGTTTATACTTCGACGCCGCGCGATGCGACGCCACGCATTGTGGCCACATTGATTGAGCGACGCGATCGATCGATTTGGCCACTTTACATACCGACGTGTCGGGAGCATAAACGGGCCTATGAACGCTTTTCGGCGGCGTGCGCTCGGTTTTAATCGATTTCCATGTTTTGCGCGGGCGACAAAAGCGTGGCGTGCGCCAGTGCGTGGCGCTCGCGGCGCGCGCTGAGCCGGCAAGTATGAACAGGGGACAAAAGCGACTGGAGCGACAACGCCGGCGCGCGCTCGATTTCAATGATATGCATTTTGCACGAACGACGAGTCGCTTTGTCGCGAAGTATGAACAGGCTCTAAGTCCGACCAAGTGGGACAAGGTATAGTCGGATTGGTGTTGAACAATTTCATATCTTGGAAAGGAACTGGTATGGACTAGTAGCTAAAAGGCCCTGTGAACTGCATACAGCGACCACACCCTTCGGTGTTGCGACTGGTGCGCAGTTTCTTGCTGTTAACGGCGAATGTATCATTGCAATGGCAAAAGGCCACATTCCGAAACGATAATTCATGGGTTCGACGGATGGCCAAACGCGGCAAGAACTCGGTGGCGTACCGTCTCGTCGTCCTAACCCCTCACCTTTTCAGGGGATGTCCTTTATCCGAGGCTGGGCCTCTCATTTTGTTTCCGAAAATGAAGCCGCTTCCGTCATTAATTCGTCGGCAACACACGAAAAACGAACGATTGTGTGAACATCACGTGAATAGGGCATTCCATTCTCCTCTCGATATCGTTGCGAACGAACGTGGGTGACGTCCGAGCCCACCGTCAGGATTCCAGGCTTCCAGTACGGCTACTTCCTGATCATCCACGAGTCTTCCACGAAGCGTAATTCATTTCTCGTCGTTCTACTTTCATTCTGGTTTTTGAACATTCCTCACTCCTCTCTTTACATTTCTGAACTTCTGCTTTTTCTTCGTTTTATACATTTGAACTTCACCGAGTTTCACTTCCTTTTTCGCTCAATTTTTTATCTTTGCAACAACATGAAATATAAAACAAAATAAAAAGTAGAAGCTCAAAAAAGTAAAGAAAGGAGTGAAGAATGTTTAACAATGAAATAAAACGTAGTTCCGTAATAAAGACATAAAAAGGTCAGTTTCGCCACTGTCAAAAGTTAATGTTTAAACAACATGTATGGAAAGAACAAAAAAGTGGTAGTTTCAAGCAGAAACTTTTCCCTTTTTCACTCACGTTTTATTCCATTTTTTTTGCTCCATTTTGCAACATTCCAATTCACATTCGTTTTCTAGAATGCATCCTAATCGGGAAGGGGAGGCATAGAGTGATTTCTGCCTCCTTTGAGTTTCTACAAGAGCTTTATCTACTGCTCCATGATGCGAGGCTCTCATTTTATTCATAATTTAAATTCAGGGAATACGGTTGTGGCGCATGGAAGACGCACGCCACAGACACTTTACAGTTGCCCCTCCCGACTAGGATAGATCCGTTTTATATTTTTCCTCATTTATTCATATTTATTACCTAGTTATGAGTTGGCTAAATAAACAGATATAAAGCTGTACCATTCTCACGTCGGAATGGACCCTTTTGAAGCCAAATTGGACACTCTTACTTTAAGTTGCCCCTCCCGCCTAGGATAGATCCGTTTTCTATTTGTCCTCCTTTATTCATTACCTAGTTATGTATTGGCTAAATGAACAAATATAAAGGTATACCATTTTCACGTCGAAATGGAACCTTTTCAAACCAATTTGGATACTCTTACTTTAAGTTGCCCCTCCCGACTAGGATAGATCCGTTTTCTATTTTCCCTCCATTATTCATTACCTAGACATGCATTGGATAAATAAACAAATAATATAAAGTTGAAGATATACCATTTTCACGTCGAAATAGGCACTTTTTAAATCAAATTGGATACTCTTACTTTAAGTTGCCCCTCCCGATTAGGACAGATCCGTTTTCTATCTTCCCTCCATTATTCATTACCTAGACATGCATTGGCTAAATAAACAAATGAATAAATGTAATTGAATTCGCTTCCTGTACAGCTTCGTTCGCCGCAGTGGTCGTTGATGTTGTTGCTGTTTTTTTTTCTTCAATTTTTTTTCCACAGCAATCAATATTTGCTCCGCTTGCACGCTTTTCTGCGCCGATACTGTTTCGGCTACCAATCGGCGGCGCCGTGTTTGCTCACTCTCCGACAATAATGGTTTGTTCAGAACACTCTTCGGAGTTTGCATTTCATATCTGTCTGTGTTGCGCCCTAGGTCGACGTCGCTGCTCAAATTTTCAGAGCCCAGTGTATTAGCTCTAAATCTGGCTAGGTCTCGTTCAATTAATAGAAGGAATCAAATAGTTGTATAATAGTTCAATGCAGTACTTCTCTGCCGTGATGGATTCACCGGGAGGGAGGAAGCTGTGGTGAATAATTCCCAGCGAACACCGCCATACTGTCACCATTACTTTCTTTTGGTGCAATTCCGGCTTCGCAAAAACCTTGGGGCTCTCATCGCTGTCCACCCACTGTGCCGATCGTCGCCTGTTGTCGTACATTATCCACTTCTCGTCACAGGTTACGATGCGATCAAGGAATGGGTCCGCTTCGTTCCGTAGAAGCAGTGCGGACGAGATCTCATATCGTCGGTTTCTTTGCTCCTCAGACAGCTCGTGAGGCACCCATCTTTCCAGCTTTTTGGTCTTTCCAATTTCCTTCAGATGCCGGGCGCCTGTGCTGTGACTGACGCCAAGAACCTTCGCTATCTCCCTGGTACCTTTGTGTGGATCCTCCTCTACCACATCTCTCAGCTTGTCCTCATCAACATCACTATACCTCCCACGACCTTCATGTCCTTCCAAGCTCTCATCTCCATTCCGGAACTTCTGATACCAACGATACGCCGTCCGAATTGTGGAACATCCTTGACCGAATGCGGCATTGATCTTCTCGTCCGCCTCCTTAGCTGTAGTGCCCAGCTTGAATTCATACAAGTAAATGCCTCGGATTACCCTTTTGTCCATCTGCAAAAAAGTCAATAAAACTCTGAAGTTTTCCCACTTTTACATAGAAAATTTGGTACTCACCGATAGAGCAAAGTTTGCGCTTCTAAATGATATGCCACATGTTATGGTTTGTTCTTGATAAAACGCGTAAAGACGCGCCAAAAAATGGCACGAGCCAGTGCCATTTAATTCGTTACAACCTAATAGTTAACAGGCGGCTTAGATTATCCACATCAGGTTTAGTTTTATTTTATCGAAACTCTTCCGAATCGAAATTACCTTCAGGCAGGTTAAATTGCAGACTCTCCAAGATGATTGGAGCAATTTTCTGTTCAAGGAAAATTTAGTATATAGTATATTGAAATGTTTTTGTGTTTTGCTTGAAAGCAAGCATGTAGCGCAGTAAAGATCAGATCGTGCCGTGCACTCAAAACGTTCTCCACAACTTATATTTGATTTAAACGCCATTTACATGAACCATCAAGGTAAGGTTGTGTATTTTCTTTACAGTTGTTTTTGTATTCTCGTTAACAGCTGCAAAACTCCATGCGAACAGAAATTCTGCTATCAATCGAATAAAAATCGCGACGTCTTGGACGACGGCATCGCGCAGTCTTCTTTTGACAAAAATTGCTGCCCTCCTGGTCTTTAATGATGGGTCCCACGAGGTGTGGATGCTGCGTTCGATCAAACGGCGCCGGTGGTGTAATGGCGTAGAGCATTCCCGCCCGGTCAGAGGGAGGTGCTGGTTCGAGTCCCGCCTGGCGCTAGAAGTTTTGATCGCAACAAAACATCGTTGTAACAGCTTACATCCTCGGTACCAGCCAATTGAGGCTTAGAGAAACTGATTTGAACCTGGTCTTTAAGTCAAGCAATATTGGACACTTTTTACGTCGAACTGGACGCTTTTCAAACCAAATTGGGCACTTTTCACGTCAAATTGGACACTCTTCCAAGCTTTCCTATGAACTTTGAAATCAAACTGAACGTCTTTAAAATCGAAACGAGCTTCTTACAGGTTAAACTAATGACTTTCCAAGATGGTCGAAAAATCTTTTCTTCAAGGAAAATTTAGAATAACTTTTTTTTGATTTGTTTTTACTTCAGCTGTTCGAATGAGCGTAATAATTTTGTACATTTTTATTTTTGAGAAAAATAATAAAATAAATTGCGTTTTAAAGCGTAATAGACCAACAATCATACTGCGTACCAAAGTACCAGATTGCGCCATGCACTCGAAAAGCTCGTCGGATTTTTATTTGATTGACAGTGCAAATGCTGCTTACGTAAAGCATCAACGTGAGGATATGTCGGTGTTTTTATAATTGTCTACGTCATTGTATTGTTTGTAAGTGTGAAACTCCATAAAAACTGAAATTTCGCTATCAATCGAATAAAAATCGCGACGTCTTGGACGGAAGCATGGCGCGATCTCCTTTTTGGTACTAAGAAATCGTCACCCTCCTCGGGTCGGATTCATCAACGACTTACATAACTTTAACAGAGAATTCACAGCGGAAAACTCAGATAACGCGGCTTATCGCTCATCATATCGCTTGAAAAGCCACGCTATCAGTGATTTCGGCTGCCATTTTCTCTGTTAAGTCGCTTTAAATCGTTGGTGAATCCGGCTCCTGTTCCTGATAACAAGCTGTAAACTTTCATTTTTCCATAAAAATGGTAATTCTATAAAATTTCAATCAAAGCCTTCACTTAGGCCTGTGTTGTACCCCGCGGGAGCATCCACGGAGGAGCGGGAATCGCGCCGGGATCCCTCGCCTGGCCAATCACCGCGCTTCGCCACGCCCGCCGTCCGCGGATACCCCGCGGATGCTCCCGCGTGAGTATAACATAGGCCTTATTGGGTAGGTGAATTAAAAGTTCAAAGAAATCATACTAAAATTTTCCTTTAACAAAAATTATTCTAACCTTTTTGGAAAGTCTCTAGTTTAATGTAGAAAAAGATTTCAAAAGTCATAAAATCATTTAGAAGAGTGTCCAATTTGGTTTGAAAAGTGTCCAATTTGCCTTGGAAAGCGTCCAGTTTGATTTGAAAAGTGTCCAATTTGGTTCGGAAAGTGTCCAATTTGACTTGGAAACTGTCCAATTTGATCTGAAAAGCGTCCAACTCGACGCGAAAATGGTATATTTAAGCCTTTTCGCTCTGAGTCTCTGAGTGACGTGGGCCTTTTAGGAGAGCTATGGCAAGGCCTAGGCGCTTCAGGCGGACCGTCTCGCGAGGATGATATTTGCCCTGGCAGGCGGTCGGCAGGTTTTCCCCGTGTCGGCCTTTCAACACGACGCCCGCCCTGAAATCGATGTGTTTCCTTCTTGTTGTAGTGGCCGCTGCTGCCGCAATCCTCTCGGCCCGGAGAGTGTCGCGGTCCGGGTGTCGATGTCACCGCCCTCTGCCTCTTCAGCGCCTCGTCCAGACGGTGTTCTTTGCCTCGTTCGTTGCATCTTTCGCTTCTGAATCGCAGTTCAGCTCGGCCGACGACGAAATGGCCGTCGTCAGCAGCAAGCTGTCACATGCCGTCTCGACCCCCCGGTCTCTCTGGTCTCTCGCGATCTCTCGCTCTCCTCTGTTCGTCACTATCGCCCCAGATTGGTTTCGGACGACCGTTATGGCGGTTATTCTCTGAAACTACGAGCTACGCCGTCTGCATTAGATGCCTTTTATCTCGTTTTGTAACTCTGTAAAATTCCAGAGTCCATTTTATACAAAAACTTTTAGGAACTAGCGCAATTTTTTGTTGTACCATCCATCCCAAAATGGATATACCATTTTCACGTCGAAATGGACACTTTTCCAAGCCTAAGCCTATTTCCTAAGGCCCCTTTTCTAAGCCTACCCTAGTTTACAATTGCGCCACTGCGCGGCGCGGCGCGATGGTCGGGATAGATATCGACCGGACGGCGCGAAAAATCGATATCTATGGCGATCCTGGTGCCACGCCGCCTAGCTGCGCAAGTATATATAGGGCTAAAACTCTTGAAATCAAAGCCAAACTCTTCCAAATTTGAACGAACTTCGTCTACGTTAAACTACAAACCATCTAAAAAGCTCAGAATAATTTTTTGTTCACGGAAAATTTTCGCATAACCTTCTTTGAAGTTTTATTTCACCTCCACAACAAGTGAAGCAAATTGTTCGAAATTTTATAAAAATTCTATTTTTCGACGAAAAATAATGGATAGAGCTTGTTTTAGCCCTAGTTTATACTTGCGCCGCCACCTGCGGCACAATCGCCACGGGTATCGATTTTTTGCGCTGCCTGATCGATATCTATTCCGACTATGGTGCCGAGCCGCGCAGCGACGCAACTATAGGGCCCCGTTTACACTTCCGACGCCGAGCGACGCGACGGCATGCAAAGTGGCCAAATCGATCGATCGCGTCGCTCGATCAATGTGGCCACAATACGTGGCGTCGCGTCGCTCGGCGTCGAAGTATAAACGGGCTTTAAAGCAGGGCTTAGAGAGCTGGAAGGCGGCCATTTTTACAGTGCTAAAAGCTATTGCGCCACACCTTCTTCCAAGACGGCGCCATTTTTACTGTATTAATAGCAAGATTTCTATTCACATGGTGTTTTTCACACCTGTAGATCATAACAAACAGAACTATAGAGCATAGTCATCACATCCTTACATTCTTACTGCATGTAAGCAGTATTTACACTATCTGTCAAATAATCATTGGACTTGCTTTTCGAGTGCATGGCGTGATCCAGCCTTATAATGGTTGATAAATGACTACATGATTGCTGCGCTGCCTTCTTGCGCTTTAAAACAAACTGTAATTTATTATTTTTCTCAAAAAGTAAAAAATATAAAATTATACTACTAATAGGGATGGGTGGACTAAACAATTTTAATAGTTATACGAAATTTTCCTTGAAAACAAATTATTCTAACCATCTTATTGAGTCTGTATTGAAGGTCATTTCGATTAGGAAGAGTTCGCTTTGATTTCAAAAGTCTTAAAACTGCCTTAGAAAAGGGTCTGAGGCCTATGTTATACTTCGGCGACGTGTCACCAGCGGCGTCGCCGGGAGCTCCGGGGGTGTTATACTTCTGTCGCCGGCGGTGCCGACGACGTATGTGGCGACGTTGGCGTCGGCGACGTCGGTGACGGGCTGTCGATGACGGGTCGCAGCGTCGGCGACGCGTCGCCGCAGTATAACATAGGCCTAATTTGAAAAGTGTCCAATTCGATGCGAAAATTGTATAGAAAGGATGAATGCCTAGCCATAACTTTGGAACTCGCCCGTTGCTTGACTTTTGTGGATGCTGATCTCAGTGTCCTCATGGAAGGGGTTGCGGCACGTCTTCTGAGCTACCCACTACCTAGTCATTTGCTCTTTGGGCGATTCCAGCAAGCCCTTCTCCGCACCTCCAGGTGAGCTCCTTACTACTTTGGTTGCATGGCTCTTTTCTGGTCCATTTTTCGGGTGCTTTGCGTTTGCTCTTTCAATTTGAAAGCGTGTTTGGTGGGATAATTTTGCTCTTCTTGTTTTCAAGTTTTTGAAGCTTTTTATTTTCCGCTCCTTGATATCACCGCCACGTTCATTAGGTTACAAGATGTTTCGCCATTTGTGTTTACATACTTGTTTACTCAGTATTGCGGCAATGTTGTGCAAGATTGCGTAACACTGGCGTGATGCCTGCAATCTCACGCGGTACATTCGCACTCAAGCTGCCCCGCCCTACTAGGATGGTGCCTCGATTTGTTAACATTTTCTGCTGAATCTAACCACAGATGGGTTACCGATCTATGTCTGAAAGAGAGAATGAATAATACTGCCAGAATCTGCACCCTTCAAATAGTAGAAAACTGTGTTCCGTTTTTGGAAACTCTTTGTATTTATCGAGTTAAGGGCCCTGAATGCAAAACAGAGAATCAAATACCTGACCCCGGTCACTAACTCGATAAGTACAAGGAGTTTGCAAAAACGAGGCATAATAGTCTTCTATTTGAGGGGCTAAGATTCTTGCAGTAGTATTCATTTTCGCCGTTCAGATTTTACCATAAGACCCTTCCCTGGTAAGATTTTTTGATGTTAAGCTTCTATATGGGTCTTCTTCTTTTCTTTGGCGCAAATATGCTTGGGAAATCCCATGCGACGTCTTATCGCATTTTCATTCCATTTATTGCGCAAGTTGTGCGCCTTAAACAAACAACAGTAGACAGACACAAAAACATATGCTGCTGTGTGAGTTTTTCAATCATTTGATCCTAAATGTTGATGAGTTTTTCTACAAGATTTGAGATCGTAGCAAACACATAGTAATTGGAGAGCTGTTTACGCCGTTACACCGCACGCACTTAATCCGACGCCCGGGCTCACTGTAACATCGCTCACGGATGGCAAGCTAAACATTCTCGTGTGTTTCTACATCGATGGTGGACTGAGCTAGGCCATTTCGGATATGAATGGATATACATGTGGCTTCCTACAAGGGCGAATATCCACTGAGTACACAGTTTCCCCCACCGATATTATTTAGTTTTTTTTTGAATTTTCATCAAATTTCCCATCAGTGGATGTACCTTGTTGTTCCCTATTGAGCGTTTTCGTGAGCGATTGTGTCTCGCCGGTTGCCGTTCTCTTATCGGACTTTTTCGTGCCATTACTTCTTCTTCCTCGTTCGCCATTCGATAGCCGTTATCACTCGTCGCGACTTCAGTCTGCCATCAAGGTGTTTCGGTTTGTGCTTTCGAGTATCGGATCCTTCCTAGTCACTCGCCGATATACTTACAACCGGAAAAATCCTGTCCGAGTTGTCCGGTGCGCGACGCCCACAGCCGCGCGATTCAAACCTGGCTTTTTATTAGCCATGGAGCGCCCTTACTACAGGCTGTATACGTTGGAGCCAGGGACGCTCTATGAGATTTTCTGCCCATCAGAACCTCCCCCCCCCCCCCCCGGATCCCATTTGTGCCGGACATGCACGCAGATATCACTAGCTGCAGCGACTGATTAGCAGAGGGGTAGGCAACTGCGTGGTCCCGTAACGATTTCCCTGAATTTCACTCCCAAACTACGGTGGACAATTCTTTCGGTTCTTTCGGTTGTAAGTTTATCAAGCACTTTCCTAGTCGGAGGGGGTATCGCTAGAGAAGCGTGACAAATGCAAACAGTGAGGCATCTCCTGGCTAGGAAATTGCGAAGAAAGCTACTGTCGCAGCTCAGTTCACGGTACTGTCTTTGTAAACTGTCTGCTTTCATTTTTGCCGTTGTTGTCCAGGAGTCAGAGTGGGCTGCCTCCCCACATTAGGATCGGTCCCGAATATCTGTTCGAATTGTTTTAGTTCGTTTGAGGACGACCTATCGAGGGGTGAGGCGAAGATTTGAGGAAATAACCAGGGGCCGTCCTAGTGGGGGGGGGGGAGTGCACATAACTAAAAACTATGTAACTGATTGACTTGAGACTTACGGAGCAGCTTGAAGAGGACAAAATAGAGCCCAAAAACACCAAACAAACAAATCGTCGCACGGCTCGGCTGGCAAAGCGCGTTCAAACACAGCTGACCGCCGGCTGACATGTTATAACCAACTAGGGATCGGATTCGTCAACGACTTACAGAACTTTAACAGAGAATTCACAGCGGAAAACTACCATATCGCTTGATAAGCCCCGCTATCAGGGATTTCGGCTGTGATTTTCTCTGTTAAATTGCTGTAAGTCGTTGATGAATCCGGCCCCAGAATGCATCATTGTGAAGGTCGGGGCACATAAATTTGTCTGTTTACAACCGCGGCGAGACCGAATGTAATTTTTGTGAATTTAATCAGTTTAGGGCCCATTTTTGTATTCTTTGAAGCCACTCTGTGAGTCTCAAGTGAAATTGTTACAAGATCTATCCTAGTCCGGGGGGGGGGGGAGGGCACATAACTAAAAAGTAGGTAACAAAATGAATTGAGATTTACCGAGCGGCTCCTAGAGAACGAGTTGGAACCTAAAAGAAAGCAAAAACGAACGAACAAACAAAAAAATAAAAAATCGCCGCGGTTTACAACCGTCTCGGCGGGCAAAGAGCGACGGAATAGAGGCATGCCGCGTGCTGACCGCCGCCTGACATGTTATAACCAGTATCTAACATGGTGAGGAGGACACATAACTTTTGTGACTTTTCTTGTTTAGGTCCCATGATGTGTTGTTCCGTAGAGGTCGCTCGGTAAGTCTCAAGTGGATTTGTTACAAATAATACTTTTTATTCATGTTCCCCCCCCCAGACTAGGATAGATCCTTGTTACATAATTTTTAGTTATGTGCTTCCATGCCCTTCGACTAGGATAGATCCACTAACTTCCGTCATTTCTCTCTCTCTTCTCACGTGTTTTCTCTCCTCAATGTCTTTAGACCATTTTTAAGCTGTGCAATATTCTTTGAATCGCTATTTCTAGCCTGTTCCACATTGCCGTTTTATTCGATTTTTTATGGTAGGTTGCTTGCCGCAGCGAAGACTGGATCCTAGAGGAAGGTGTCTGTCATAAAAAGCTGAAAAACTGGACCGCAGAGTGATTTTTCTTCTTCTCCACCACCGTCATTGGGATGCTTATTTAACTGCGTGTCTGTTAGCCCTTCCTATGGCCAGATTATCACCTTTCAGAGTGAAAGCATTGACGGTAACTGGTAACTTCAAGTTGAGATATTTTCTTCAATTTTTGGTCACCACTGTCGAGTTTCGTCTACATTGGAGACTGTTCTAGGAATCGGACCTTCTAGGACGCTTAGTCGGAGAAGGCGCCGACTGTCAATTGCACATGAAGTGGATTCAGGCACGCCAAGGCCATCCAAGCCTTTCATCGCTGATGGGTCGACGAGCTGGGTCCCGGATTCATCAACGACTTACGTAACTTTAACGGAGAATTGTAAGCGAAAAGCTCAGATAACGCGGCTTATCGCTTACCATATCGCTTGATAAGCCGCGCTATCTGAGCTTTTCGTTAACAATTCTCCGTTAAAGTTACGTAAGCCGTTGATGAATCCGGCCCCTGGTATCACACATATCTGAAGGATAAAACACCGACTTGTTCATTGACTGACCACTATGGCTTGGATTTACACGTTCAATCTGCTCACGAGATCCCTTAAGCGCAAAATGCGTGGCGCATCCCAAAAGAGGTGGGATAGCACCGTCCATCCATCATTAAGACTGGTCCGCATATTAGGGTTCGGCACTGTACTTTCGGGACTCCAGAGGACGAGGAGAGGTCGAAAAAGATGTCTCCCAAACTTCGTCCAGGGGGGTTATTTAGGGTGCTGATCACGAATCTGACATCCGTTTTTGAAATTTCGACCGGTTACGGTAGATTACGGTAGGTACGGGTAACTAAGGCTGTCGAGGTCAAAATCACTGATTTCGCCCAAACTTTGCATAGGTGAGATATTTGGGGTGCTGATCACGAATCTGACATCCGTTTTTCATTTTACGCTGGAGTACGGTAGGTTACGGTAGGCGCGGATGTCTAAGGTAATATGGTCACCGATTTCGCCAAAGCTCCAGCGTAAAACGAAAAACGGATGTCAGATTTGTTATCAGCACTCCAAATAACCCTCTAGGCGAAGTTTGAGAAAATCGATGACTATGACCTCGGCAGCCTTAGTTACCCGTAGCTACCGTTATCTACCGTAATCGGCCGCAATTTCAAAAATGAATATCAGATTCGTGATCAGCACCTAAATAACCCCCTGCGCGAAGTTTGGGCGAAAATTTTTTTCGATCTCTCCTCGACCTCCAGAGTCCCGAAAGTACAATAGTGCCCAGAGTTCTGCTCGAATGACCTAATCGAATAGATATTCGAATGATTTTCATTCGAATTAGAATACTCAAAAGATCCCATTTTTCGAATGTATTCTAAATGAAATATGCAAAAGATCGCGTTCTTCGAATGTGTTCAAATTCGAATTTTCGAAAAATTGTGTTTATCGAATGTATTCGAATTCGAGTATTCGAAAAAAAAGAGCTTTTCGAGAGCTTAACTATAGCATGTATTCAAATGTTGAGCTTAATGATGATTTTTCTTCGTTTTCTACAGTGTTTTATTTGGTCGTGTTTGTGTTTCAATCTTGCTTTTACATGTGCTTATGCATACGCATCGATTAAATGATACAGTGGGTCATCAACACTTGGGCATACTTGATGGAAATGGGAACGCTGTGGTCCTGCAACGATAACTTGAAGCTGCAGGAAAAACTTGTCCAGTTTGGGCCTGTTCATACTTCGAACAACAGGAGCGACTGGGCGACGGACATAGTGTGGTGTACGTAGATAATTACGTACTCCACAGTCCGTCCGCGACGAATGTAGTGTGACTCGCTGTTAAACGCACACAAGCAAAAAACTGCGGACGAGTTGTTCGTGCGCAAAAGGTAAAAATTCAAACGGTCGAACGCGGACGTTGATGATGGAGCGCGAAATCCTTGATTCCAAGCATTACACGCGCGAACCTCTCATCGCCAAGCTGCTCGTGTGGAATCTGCGCTCATCGCCCAGGAGGGGTCCGGAGCTAGGTTCTGCACTCTTGAAGCGGCGAAGCGTATGCGGTTGGAAGATGTGCAAAAAACGCTTCAAAATCGTGTAGACGTCGAGACCCGTCAAATATCACATAGCTGAAATGCAAGAATGCCACAGCGCGGAAGAACCGAACCACCTACTTTCCTCGCACGAAGCAACCCGCCTTTCCACTGCACCACGGCTCGCTCGGTGAGGCGTCCTTCGCGAGCCTACAAGAGATCGCTCGAACACCAGCGAGCGCGCCGACGCGATCTCTAATCTAGGAGGGCGCAGAGAGCAAAAGACTATGGTGATGACTGTTCGCCGTGCCGCGACAACTCGTCCGGAGTTTTTTCGTTGTGTGCGCTTAACGAAGAGTGTAGTGTGGGATACGTGATTATTTACGTACACCACACGCGCTCGAAGTATGAACGGGCCCTTTGGCGTACAGCTTATCTTATTGCCTTCGGAACTCCAGGCGCGAGTCGCCTCGAGGGTGCTGGTGAACACTGCGCCGACTTTGCTTGCTCTTCATCGTTTAATTGACGGCTTTCGGCAACAGCTCGTCCGCTGCCGATGAGAACAGCTGCGATGACGAGCCACGAGACCCGTGGGGAATTGGCGCGCCAAATTACAGATTTGCTGACTGCGGATGCTCGACGAACTCGCAATGAGCTGTCCGCGTCCGCGGTTCGGTCGTTAATAACGATTGTGTGCAAAGTGCGCCCCTTTTTTCCCCTTGGCGAGCGATTTCTGTCGTCGTCATCTCGGCGCCGTTCCATTTCGCACTCTCACGTCGTGCTCCGAAGGGTAATTCTAGCGCTCGCGGCCGGCTGCTTTAGGACCTTCAGGATGTTGGTTTTATGCTGCTGCAGCGTTGAGAAACGTGATGTGGAGGTAGGCAGAGGCGGAGCACAGAGATCGCATGTCTGGAACCACGGGACTGGAGGGAGGGAGAAGAGTCGGCTGACGGCCGTGCGGCCGGCTGAGCACGCGCGTTCTTTGTTTAGCATGCTACCTCTCCGCCGATAATCCAATCTGTTCGCTGCCGCGTCGAACTTCCTGGAATACTCGCTCCAAATGCGTTAGAAACCCAGTAGATCATTAAGTACCTTGAGGATCAAAAGCTTTTTGTCATGCTGATCCCCTTCTCTTTCTTGCACGTCTAACACCTCTGAAAGCTAAGTATTTATTTGAATCTTACCCGCTGTTAGAGAATAAAGCATAAAAGAGGGCGTTATTTTACCCTGTTTGGGATGCGCCTCGCATTCTGTTTCTACAAGATGTCGTGGAGGCATTTTGAACGTGTACATCCTCAGACAAATTTGCATTTGAAACCGTCCATGAAAGGGTTTGAAACCGAGCACGAAAGGAGGCCACGCCCCCCCCCCCCCGGAGCACGTGTTGCTATTGCGCAGGGAGGGGTGTGGCCTGACGGTTTCAAACCCAACCCTTTCATGGTCGGTTACTAACCAACCGGTTTCAAACCGGTTGGTTCACCGTTTCAAACGCAAATTGCTCGTACTGACGAGCCGATGCCAGGGATCAACTCTGGTACAAACGGTCTGCTCACACTTCGAGCGACAAGAGCGGCTGTGGCGACGAACATGGTGTGGTATACGTACCGCCTAAGACGCTCCAGTCGCTCGAAGTATGAACAGGCCCTAATTCACCGAGACTTCGAAAGGATGGGAGGCTTGGTTTACCCGGGCGGGACCAATAAACCTTGAATCGATTCAGAGTGCACCCCTTATCTTTTCCATAACCACACCAAGTCTAGGTGTCTTTCTGTAGTTATGATCTCTACGCAGCCGTGCTTAACGTCTTTGTTCTAAGAGCTTTTGTACTAATTCTATGCAACCTGCTTGAAGGAGGGGCGTATTCCCCACTCGCGACTAAATCGTCAAGGTTAACCGACAAGAGTTTCCGTCAAGAGTTGGACGAGTTGTCTTACAACACCCGGTCGGTCGTTGGGGGACCATTTGCTCCATCACCTCGGCAATCGATAGGATGCGCTCGAGGGTGAAATCATCGGTAGAACTTTTAGTTTATGTTTATTTATTTTCATTTGATTTCAGCCGTTTCATCGTGTTCACTTTGTGTTCTTTTTTCATGTCTCTCGTGCCAGTTGTACACATCTTATTTCGTGAAACGCGCAGTAATGGCTTAAAATGAGGGAAAGAACTACCGACGGTCTTACCACTGAGCGCATTCAGTTGGTTGACCTGCTGACGGAGCAAGTGGTCCCGCAACGACCGCCTGAGTACTGTGAGACATCTCGTCCAATTCTTGACAACTTGTCGCAATCCTTGACGGTTTCTCGCGAGTGGTGAGACCATGTCTGCCATTCTCCGATGGCTCCCAGTGCGTCTGCAGACGTAGTGTTAGACACCTTCGTTAGGGTTTTCGAGTTTTTCGCAGTTCTTAACCTTGACGCACCTATCACAGTTCCTTCGCAGAGTGACGCGATGACATGTATAACCGCCAGTACCGCCCAAGGTGGGTATTCGTGAGCTCAGCGCATCAGTCTATGGATGCCTCATCAATACATTGGTTTTCTTGTGTGATGTCTTTCACATACGTTCACAATTCTCAACAACATTCACCTAATCGCACTTAAAGCCATGATGTTGTGACATGGTCATGACATCAACGTCGAGTTGTCAGCCATTTAGCCGACTAATCCAGGCGATTCCACTCTAATATGTAATCTCTCGGCATCCTCCGCAGAATGCGCTGCTTTTTCCTGAAACGTGAGCTGCTGTTGTTCAGTGGTTTCGTGAACATTCAAAGAAGTGAGGTTTATCCGAAGAGGAAGCTGTTCCCTTGTTGGTAGGGCCAAATCTATCTACCACTATATAATTGAACTGGTTGCCCGCGCTGTAGATGATGAGGCGTATCTCACGCAGGTTAGGAATTAGCAATCCGCGTGAGATACGCCTCATATTTATACCTCATAACCTGATAAGTAAGACGTCTTTATAACCTCGGCTATTTGTTTGTCTTTTGTTTGTTCCTTCGGCACTATTGCACTTTACGGACGTCCTCTGAACGAGGGGTCGAAAAAAAATTTCGCCCAAACTTCGTCTAGGGGGGGGGTTATTTGGGGTGCTGACCACGAATCTGACATCTGTTTTTGAAATTTCAGTCGATTACGGTAGCTTACGGTAGGTACCGGTGACTAAGGGTGTCGAGGTCATAATCACCGATTTCGCCCAAACTTCACCTATGGGGGTTATTTGGGGTGCTGATCACGAATCTGACATCTGTTTTTCGTTTTAAGCTGGAGTACGGTAGGTTATGGTACGTACCGATGACTAAGGCTGTCGACGTCATGGTCACCGACTGCGAGCAATCCCATCCTTCTATGCCATCCTGGAAATCGGATGCATCCATGTTTTGCTCGTGAAAGACGTCCTTCAGCTTGAAGTCGCGCCGTCCTTCCTGGCGGCGGTTGTGGAACAGTGCCTGGGGGCCATGACGCTTAGATTGCTATTCGATCCCGCAGAAATGGTTTCCCGCCCATTTGCTAATTTTCAGGCGATCGCTGCGGGACCGCTTGCATGCTGTGCTCACCCGTAGCACCACAGATAACCCCTATAGCCGAAGTTTGGGTAAAATCGGTGACCATGACCTTAATCACCCTACCTACCGTAATCTACCGTACTCCAGCGCAAAACGAAAAACTGATGTCAGATTCGTGATCAGCACCCTAAATTATCCCCCTGGGCGAAGTTTCGGCGAGAAAAATTTTTTCGACCTCTCCTTTTCTGGAGTCCGTAAAGCACAATAGTGCCGCTCCTTCTTTTTTTGGGTCCTATTTTGCCCCTTTGGAGCCGCTTAGAGAGCCTCATGCCAATTTGTTACATAATTTTTAGTTCAGTCTTCGCCCCTCTCCCCAGTCTAAGGTAGGTCCGAGATACTCCTTAGAATCGACCTTAAATTGGGGCCTTATGCTTTTGGTCGTTGTATTTTTGCTTCACCGCGTATGTCTTCTTTCTCATTATCGTTCCTCTCCCTGTGAAGGTGCATTTTCCGAGCTCGTCAATCAGCTTCCCTTCGCAAATTGCCGTTTCGTATTTCGACTCTGTCGCTGTCATTCCTCGCCGCCCTTCACTGTACAGTCGGTGTATTTCAGGCGTTCTTGCCGCGATACGGGTTTTTGACCTAAGCATACAGAGGCGCACAAAACGTGGAGGATGACTACGGAACTGCCGAGCGAGGAGAAGATCTCCATGGAGAACTTCGCCTTGTTGCGGGTGCTCGGCAAAGGAGGTGAGTAGCTATGCAGTAGCTGTCCGTGTTGATGTTGTTGCCGTTTCGCCGTTGTTTTTGTTTATCGTCATTGCTGAGCGGGACTCACGTGGGAAGAGCTGCAGACGATCGATCGACGCCGTTTCATGTGTTGGCGGTTGCTGCAGCAGCTACTCACGTGTAACTCATATAGAAGGAAGCCGGGTGCAGATGGAGAATAGCCGACGCCTCTCGCCGCCGCTGCTGGCGCTGTAAATTAAGGGCATGAAAAAAGCAGAAGCACTGCAGAATCGATAGTTAAGCAACGACGTATTGCAACCGCTCGTCGAATCCGTTCCTGCCCTGACGTCTGCAAGTTGCCCATACGTATGTGTAATACGGCGCTAAGAGGGATTGTAGCCGTTAATCCGACAGATTGGATATACGAGGGCGGAGTGACGCATGAGAACAGATCTTCTAAAGTGTTCTCCTGGAGCAGCCCCCTCTGGTAGCCAGACCAATCCAGGAGCGAGATTCATCAACGTTACAGCGGTAGCATTCTACAACGGATTCACAATATAGAGGCCTTACAGAAAAACTACCGCAATTCCTGATTCTTCAAAAACGCTGTGAAGGTGACGGAGCCTAGAATTTGACCGGGAGCAGGAGCTTGCTACGTCGTATCTTTTACAGGGAATTTCACAGAGATTTCACCGTAAGGATTGATAATAAGTCGCTTTTTCGGGGATTTCGGCTGTAATTTCTTTGTTAAACTGCTGTAAGTCGTTGATGATTCCGGCCCCAGGCAATGATAGGGATTCCCAATAAGGTTTGAGCTCCCTTTAGGCCAAGGGCATACTTCCATCGCTGCGATGCCATCACGGCGCTCAATTCGTAGCCATTTCGCCGCACGCGGTCGAATAGACAAAGGAAACTTCGCCGCGGCCGCCGCAACAGTGGCGGCCGGCATGCGCGATGGCTTCCCGCGGCGCTCATCGCGGCCATGGCATACTTTTTCGCGTCGCGCGCGCTGTTTAGCGTTGGTCCTGGGCAGATCGCCGTCGCGCTCCCTTGCAGAGCGATGAGCGATGCGACGAGCACTGAGAAGTTCAAACTCTTTCGCGTCGCTCTGCAAAACTCATCGCCGCGATTCCATCGAGGCGACGGGAAGTATGCATGACGCCTTAAGCATTGGATAATAGTGGAGACGTGTACTGAGTTCATTTCAGTAAAGCCATCTTATCTTCAGTTTGAGGGAGAAAAAAGAGACTAATAATATCTCAATACATTTCTTTAAGCCGGCAGCGGCTGGCAGTGAGGCTGTATGTTGTTGCAGGGTGTTTTGTTGCGATCAAAACTCTTGCCTCAGGCGGGACTCGAACCGGCAGGTTCTGCTTCCCGGACAACGATGCCTACACCACCGGCGCTGTATCTATCGCTGAAGGCCTGTGGTGCAATGGCGTAGAGCATTCCCGCCCGGTCAGCTGGAGGTGCGGGTTCGAGCCCCGACTGACGCTAGATTTTTGATCGCAACGAAACATCGTTATAACAGCTTGCGACCTCAATCCCAGCCGCTTGAGGCTTAAGGAAATTGAATGGAAACTCAATTATTCACCTTAATGTACGTGCAGTGGCGCCTGGTAACGAAGCCAAGGCTACGACTGTTGGTCTGCATCTGATTCCGGGTCCCTGTTTCGGATTTCCCGTCCAGGCCAACCAAGCTTTCCATACCTTCGGGATCGATGAATTGGTGCTAGACTTGTACGGGAAGAATGAAACGCTGACTTTTCCATCGACTGACCACCAGAGGTTATTGTATAGACTAAGTACGCATTCAGATTGCCTCCGCGACGCCCTGTAGAAGTAGAACGATTGACGCATTCCAGGAAGAGACTGATTAACCCTGTCGTTTACTCTTCTCGTTCAATATGACAGTCAGCGCGACGTAATAGCCTAGACGCCAGTAAAACTGTCTGAGTAATGTAAATGAGACTGCCAAATAACGCTGCCATATGTAGGGACGTGATGAAATGTGGCACGACGTCTCCTATTTATTATTCTCTTTAACTAAAAACTGAGCTCGAAGATCAGAGACGCTGTCGCATGGGCCAAGTCGTTGAAAATTAGGTGGGCCGGCCACGTAATGCGATTCGCAGACACCCGCTGGACGAGAGCCATCACCGACTGGATTCCACGGGATGTCAAGAGAACACCAGGACGCCCACCAACGCGTTGGTTGGACTTATTCGTGAAAGCCCTGAACGACCGATATGACGCTCTTCGTGTCCCTCGAGCGAGGAGGATCCATTGGAGCACTCTGGCACGCGACAGGAACGAGTGGAGACGCTGCTGGCGCCCGCTCGAGCAAGTCGATGATGTCGATGATCAACGGGACGACAGGTGATACAGGTGAACTGAAAAAAGCACAGGGTATAACCTTGTTAATGTTAGTTGTTTCACTAATAGATTGTTGAGCTATAAAGAGACTCAGGACCACGTAATAGTTAATCTTATAAAGAATTACCCAGTTTCTTTTGGGATGCGGTACGCATTCTACTTCCACGGAGTGTCGTGAAAGCCATTTGAATGTGTATTTGACCATACAATAACGTGCGGTGGCCAGTCGATGAACAAGTCAGCGCTCTATCCTTCCCAGACGTCTGGTACCAATTCACCGACCCCGGAGGGATGGAAGGCTTGGTTGGTCTATGTGGGAAATCCGAACCACGAACCTGTTATCGAGTGCAGGCGACACCTCCCCCGACTGCGCTACACGCGCCCAATAGCTAAGCAGAGGCGAAGACAAATAGCAAAACGCGCTGAAAAGGTTCCTCAACAGGTTAAACTACTTATAATGGTCGTCGTTATCGATATTTATTTATTTATTTATTCAAAATGCATCAAAAGTGCACTAGTACAAAAACCCAATAACCACCAAAAGCGTGCTATGCAACATTTCTACTACTTTCGTGGTTCTGTTTGTTTGTCTTCTTACAAGGAGAGCCTTCAAAGTAGCGGTGAGCTTTTGCGATGCAATTTTTACAGGATGTGTGCGAAGTCCGATACCGTAGTTATTTTTCTTTCGGAATGCTCTTCTGAGATTGAAAAAAGGCATGCGGAAGCGTAAGCTCGAAGCTCATCACACCCTGCTGCCACCTAGCCGAATGTGGTCGGCTGGCGCAGTGAATAGCGATGTCGCCTCTCGGCCGCACCGAGTGGGTTTCACAGTTCAACCAGTGTCGCCATAGTTTTTGCACACAATGGGTCGTTATTATTATGTGCCAGCGTGATCACAGGAGTCAGTTGTACACGATTAATGCTTTTAGTAAGTTTAAGTATTTACCAGTATCAAACCAAATTCATGACCTATCCCGTGAAGTGTATGTGTTTGTTTGCATTCACGGTATCGTTGTTGATATGATATAGTGCAAATACGATCCATTGAGAGGTGGCTTCAATGAAAGCAGAAAAGGGCTACATTTACTTACCAAAGCATTAATCGTGTTCAAATTGACTCCTGTGATCATCCAAGCACATAATAATGACGATATGTGTAAAAACTATGGCGATACTGGTCGAACTGTGAAACCCACTCGTTGTGGCCGAGAGGCGACATCGCTATCCATTGCGCCAGCCGACCACATTCGGCTAGGTGGCAGCAGGGCCTGATGAGCTTGGCGCTTACGCTTCCACACGCCTTTTTTTCGATCACAGAAGAGCATTCCGAAAAAATTAACCTCGATTTTGGACTCCCCACGCGAGACCCTACATCCTGTAAAAATTGCATCGCAAAAGCTCACCGCCACTTTGGAGGCTCTTCTGATAGATTTTTGGTCTTATAACACTCACTAGCCTTCCGCTTTCACTTTTGTTAGTAATAACACTAGCAAAACCGCGAGACCGTAGGATATGAATGCATTGGAGTAACAAATCTGAGTTTCCTAGGTATTCGGAGTCTCAGTTCAAAATACTAGAGCAAGATGTAAGAGTATGACAGAATATAGTATGAATTTGTGGGATATATCGAGGATGCGCCATGCATTCTACTGTTGTGGGGAATTGTTTCTATGTCTAGATGACCTGTCAAATGGCTTGTGGTGGCGAGTCGGTAGACAATTGTTTTGTCCAACTCCAACGGGTCTATTCCTAAATTACCGAGTATGGTAAAATTCCTGGTTTGCTCTAGGTTACCCGTCCATCCTTAAGTATGTGACACCACCCCCGTACTGCATGGAATGAAACGCTTAATTCCCCCAAAGTCTTTGGTTCTATGGCGTCGGCTAGGCGACGCATGCTCGCAGTGTGAAATGATATCATGCTGCGATTGAAGGCGTGGCGCATCCGAGATAGCTGATTTGTTCCGTGCTCCTTAGCGTTGATTGGTGCTTGAAATTTCTGAAAAACGCTTTATACAACGTGTGGTTTTCCATGTTTTCAGCGTATGGGAAGGTTTTCCTTGTGCGGAAGATTGGAGGAAAAGATCATGGCCAGATCTATGCGATGAAGGTGCTCCGAAAAATTAGGGTAAGTGTTGATTTTTCGTTCCTTTTCTTTTTTGATTATCTTATTTCGCTTGTGATTGCGGTTCTGAAACTTTGTTTGGAGAAATCTGCTGTTCAAGACTCCTGTTATGTATTTTTTGCAATTATCGTTTTGAGTGATGGATTAAATGGACACTGTTGTACTTTCAAGACGCCAATGGTCGAAAAATATCACAAAGCATTGCCCAGGCTGTGGTTTGAAGATGTTGATCACCTATATGTTGTTGTCCGTTTTGAAAATTTCGGTCGATTGCGTAAGGTTCTTGTAAGGGTGGCGGGTCATGATAGCCGATTTCGCCCGTGTTACGCCTACTTGCTTAAAGAATTATTTAAGTTGCTGACCACTATTTCTTCCATTTCTGTTCCTTTTTCCTTCAATCCACCTTTCGGATCTATCCTAGTCCCTGGGGCCACATAACTAAAAAGCGGGTAACAAAAGGAATTGAGACATACCCAGCGCCTCCTAGAGAACGAGCTGGAACCTAAGACAAACCAAAAACTAACGAACAAGCAAAACAAAGTCGCCGCGGTTAACAACCGTCTCGGCGGGCAAAGAGCGACGGAATGGAGGCATGCCGCGTGCTGACCGCTGCCTGACATGTTATAACCAGGATCTAACATGGTGAATAGGTTGCACGAAGCAGCATGTCGCGTGCTGACGCCGGCTGACATGTTATAACCAGGATCCAACATGGTGAGGAGGGCACACAACTTTGCTGGCTTACAACCGCAACAAATGTAATTTTTCGTTCTTTTCTTTGTGACTTTTTCTTGTTTAGGGTCCTATGTTGTTCTGTAGGAGCCGCTCGGTAAGTCTGCAGTGGATTTGTTACATAAAATACTTTTTAGTTAGGTGGCCCCCCGGACTAGGATGAATCCCACCTTTCTTGATTATCGATTCTTTGTGATCGCCTTCCATCCATCTTTTGTGGCCTCCTTCAAGTCCGAACATATTATGGGGAAAACGATTCTACTGACGTAGGCTGCAGCTTGTACTTGGTCGAAATTTTGAAAATGGGCCTTATATTCACGATCAGCACCCCAAGATAACCCACTGATCGGCGTTTTTACAAGCAAAATGTTGGACAGCTCGATCTTTGGAGTCGTGAAAGTGCAATAGTGCCATTAATTCTAGCATAAGGAATAAAAATGCATTTTGCCTAGTTGCCGAATAATACGTGATATCGTACCGTTGACGTTCTAATTGAAGAAACCGCTGGCATCTTGCCTTGTCGAACGAATGGTGTGATTTTTCTATTTTTTATAATTAGATGCTTTGTATTGGAAAAGATTTGTGATCGTGTCCTTGACATGTGCCAAGCTTTCTGTTTTTTTCCTTCAGAAAATCGCTCTTTTCTATGTGTACCTAATGTTCATTGGCTCGACCTTACAAATGGACTTGTCCTTAGCGTTAGGTTAGGTGAGGTCAAGCAGTTCGAATCAATTTCTGGTAGGGCAAGCATTCTCGCTGATAGATTTCCTGGTAATTAATGGGCACTATTGTACTCTACGGTCTCCAGAGGACAAGGAGTCGGCCGATTACGGTAGACTACGGTAGGTACCGATGACTAGGGCTGTCGAGGTCATAATCACCTATTCCGCCCAAACTTCGCCTAGGGGGTTATTTGAGGTGCTGATCACGAATATGACATCCGTTTTTACGCTGGAGTACGGTAGGTTACGGTAGCTGCGGGTGACTAGGGCTGCCAAGGTCATGGTCACCGATTGCGAGCAATCATATCCTTCTAAGCCATTCCTGGAAATCGGCTGCGTCCATATTTATTTAGCTTGTCAAAGACGTCCTTCAGCTTGAAGTCGCGCAGTTCTTCCTGGCGGCGGTTGTGGAACAGTGCCTGGAGGGCCATGATGCTTAGATTGCTATCTCTCGATTAAGCCTTCGCCTATCGAAGAGTTTCCCGCAAAAATGGTTTCCCGCTGATTTACTATTTTTCAGGTGATCGCTGCGGGACCGCTTGCATGCTGTGCTCAACCGTAGCACCACAGATAACCACTATAGCCGAAGTTTGGGCGAAATCGGTGATTATGACCTCGACAGCCTTAGTCACCGGTACCTACCGTAATCTACCGTAATCGGCCGAAATTACAAAAACTGATGTCAGCTTCTTGACCAGCACCCCAAATAACCCTCTGGGCGAAGTTCTCCTCGTCTTCTGGAATCCGTAAAGTACAATAGTGCCAGTTAATGTTACATGCGCGATGTGTTACATTGTTTGACGGTTTGAAGTTCTTCGTTTCTCTATCTTAAATGCAGTCTGTCGTTGTTTGTTTTTTTCGAGAGAGAGAAAGAGCGTTTAGACTTTGCCGTTTTCACTTTAAACCCGACACTTCATGTTAAACTGGACGCTTTTCATATTAAACCAGCACCTTTCAAGCGAAAATAAACAACTAGGAATATCTAAACTCAAAATAAACAATAAATAAATATTATAAAAAATGCAAAATAGCCTTTTGTTTTAAGAGATTTTGTGTGAACATTTTGTGCCACTTATGCTGTAGAAGAGTTCCCTATCACTTTTTAGGAAAATTTATTATTCACCTCTCCTAAAAAAGCGAACACAGTGTTTGAAACTTCGTAAAACCTTTATTTTTGTTAGAAGAAGAATAAATCACAATTTATATTAAAGTGCAGGTGAATAGCTAATTTTGCAGTGCGTTTAAAGAGTAGTCTTCTTCTTGTCTTCATGCACTCGTCCAGCATCTCGATTTTCCTTTGATTGGTTGCAAAAAGTATTCATTGGTATTAATGTCCAAATTCGACGTTCTTGAAGCCTGGGCATTTTGCAACTATGTTTTACTCTTCTTTGCCTGACAGGTTTGGTATAAGTTCTTTTATTGCGACCGACGTTTCAACGAACTGGCCTTTCTCAAGGTCTGAAAGAAGCTCGGAATGTTCGGTTCTGCAGAGTTCATTGGGTCAGAAACGTCGCGTCTACCCTTACACGAACAATGTGCTGTTAGGAGTGTTAAGAAGAAGGAACACATCTGCCCCCAACTCACCGATATCCCACCAGCGCCAAGAAACCGGCTCAACTGGTCGCCATGGAGCAAGTGAGACTCAAGTGGATAAGTGAGAACTCCCCGGACCAGTATGTCTCACTTACTCCATGGCGACCAGTTGAGCCGGTTTCTTGGCGCTGGTGGGATATCGGTGAGTTAGTTGGGGGCAAATGTGTTCTTTCTTCTTAACCCTCTTAACAGCATATTGTTCGTGTAAGGGTAGACGCGACGTTTTTGACCCAATGAACTCTGCAGAACCAAACATTCCGAACTTCTTTCAGACTTTGAGAAAGACTAGTTCGTCGAAACGTCGGTCGCAATAAAGGAATTTATAACAAACCTGTCAGGCAAAGAAGAGTAAAACATTCATTGGTACTCATCCTCGATTTCCATCTACATTTCCCGAATGTTCAGGTGCTTTCGAAACCGAAGACGTTGGAGCACACGATGGCCGAGCGTCAAGTATTAGAGCGGCTGAGAGGTGTACCGTTCCTGGTTAACCTCTACTACGCCTTCCAAACGGATACGAAGCTGCATATTGTGATGGGTTAGTGGTCTGCTTCGTTGGAAAAATATGCTGAAAATGGTGGTTAATCTTGCTATGTTGCGCAGTTGTTCTTCAGAATATGTCCGTGGCGGAGAGTTATTCACCCATCTGTGCAGTCGCGGCTCCTTTGATGTGACAGCGGCCAAGTTCATCATCTGCGAACTCATCGTTGCCATCGATAATCTCCACCAGGTTAGGCTTAGCTTACATAATCTGGTTTTGGACTTCTTTTATCTATGAGAGTTACAGCGAAAGGTCATCTACCGTGATCTGAAGCTGGAGAACATCCTACTGGACGAATACGGCCACGTGAAACTGACAGATTTCGGGCTGAGTAAGCTGCTGGTGCCTGAAGAACTGGAACGAGCCAACTCCTACTGCGGAACGATTGAGTACATGTGGGTTCTATGTGTCGTTTTTATTCCACGTTTATCCGCATTTCGTTGAAATTCGCTTTTCCAAGAGCTCAGGGGAGGATTAGGAAAGATAATCCCAAGGCGACATCTATGATGACAACATGGTCGCCCAGAGTCACGTATGTTTGTAACAGAACTTGTTAATAAAACTAGAAAGATTGAGAGTTACCGAGAAATCCCGTGACATTTCCTTCAAAAATAGTTTCAAGTCTGGAATCCATGTCTAGAAAATTCTAGCTTAAAGCTTCAAGAACCGTAATCCCTAAGTCGATTTCTTTTAAAACTTTTGAATTGAAGGATAGTAAAGGATACAGGACGGCGATAGTCATTCCCGATTTGGGGACCGCAATGCATTTGCCCCGACGAGATATCGTGAAGGCAGTTTGAACAGTATTTGGCCTATACAGTTACTTGCGGGGGCCATCCAATGGACAAGCCGGTGTTCTATCTTTTCAAGACGAGTCTGGTACTAATTCACCAATCGCAAAGGGAAAAGAGCCTTGCCGGGACTCGATCTTACAAGGAGAGCCTCCAAACTGGCGGTGAACTTTTGCGATGCAATTTTTACAGTATTAGGGCCCCGTGTGGGAAGTCCAAAACCATAGTTACTGTTTTGGAATGCTCCTCTGTGATCGAAAAAAGCGTGTGGACGCATGAGCGCGAAGTTCATGGCGCCCTGCTGCCACCCAGCTCAATGTGATCGATTGGCGTAGTGATAGTGTTGTAGCCTCACAAGTGCAAGGTCGTGGGTTCGATTCCCCCATGTACAGGTGTTTTTGCATTTTGCGATTTATCGGCAGTTTGACCCATGATCCCAATTTCCAGCGCATTTTTGAACAGAATCACGGCAACAAATGTCGTTTATGTTCATCGAGCTCTTTGAAAGTGGAAAGCTATGAATTTTTAACTTCCAGGTTAAGCAAGTCAAAAGCTGATGCCAGAGTCGTGATCAGCACTCCAAACCACCTCCACGCACAAAGTTTGGGCGGAATTGGTGCATCCGACCTCACCACCCTGGTATGGGGTGCTGATCAGGAACGTGGCATCAGTTTTTGAATTGCTTAACCTGAAAGTCAAAAATTCTCACCTTTCCACTTTCAAAGAGCTCGATGAACGTAAACGACACTTTTGTCGTGTTTTTGTTTAAAAATGTATTGGAAACTGGGATAAAGGGTCCCACTGCCGATGAATCGCAAAATGCAAAAACACCAGTACAAGGGGGATTCGAACCCACGACCATGCACCTGTGAGGCTACAACACAACCACTACGCCAACCTACCAAATTGAGCTGGGTGGCAGCAGGGCGCTATAAACTTCGCGCTCACGCGTCCACACGCTTTTTTTTCGACCACAGGGGAGCATTGCAAAAAATAGCTATGGTTTTGGACTTCCCACACAGGACCCTATATACTGTAAAAATTGCATCGCAAAAGTTCACCGCCAGTTTGGAGGCTCTCCTTGTAAGATCCAGTCCGGGCAGGTCAACCAAGGCTCCTTTCTCTTTGGGGTCCGTGAATTAGTACCAGACTCGTCTGGAAAAGATAGAACACCGACTTATCCATTGGCTGGCCTCCTCAAGTGTTTGTATAAGCCAAATGCGTGTTCAAGCTGCCTTCAAGATACCTCGTCGAGGCAAATGCATTGCAGACCCCAAGTCGAGAATGATTATCGCCACCATGTATCCTTTACTATCCATAAATTTAAAGGTTTTAAAGGAAATCAAGCTAAGGATTTGGAGGCTCTCCTTGTTAGATCTCTCGAATAGAGCGACAGCCGACACCTCCGCGTCCTCCGACTGGGCTGTCACGTAACAAAACTCTTTAAATCGTATTTAATAAAACTGTATGCACAAAATCTCACATTCTTTACGTGTGTGTTACGTTCCCATAGTCGTAGTCTCTCCTCGATGAAGACCATGGAAGATGGTTTCATGGAATTTGAGCTAACGTGTGGAAAAAAACGCGATTTTTTGGCCGTTTTGGTCCCGCACGTTCGCAGGGTGGGCTGCATCGGGGCTTCTCGTGGTCGATTTCGATATGCATCGAACTCTAGAGCTAATCTATCTTTTCGGTTGATTATCTAGTCCTCTCAGGAGGTACCTATACCACCGCAGGCGTTGCTCCCCAACTCGTGGCTTTCTTTATCACTCCCCTGATATATGTTCCGTAGGGCTTGGCCTGTTCCATATGGGTATTTCGGTGTAAAAACCGTCCGACCGAGACTTCATTCCTCACTTCCGAAGCATAGGAACTTCTTCTCGTGACTTCTTCATGGTCCAGGACTGGTTCAGTGCTGTGTTCAGAGCTGATGAGCCTCCTATACCTTACATTCAGACCCAGGCTGTTGTCTGAGAAGGGTTCTCTGCCTCATCTGCGCCTTGTCCTTCATCTTCTGGCTGTCGGCTACCGGTGTGATGCGAGTGCACTCGCGGCCAAGTGTGCATTCAAGTAGCCTCCTTAATATCCCGCAGCAGTAGAATGCGTGGCGCATCCCACAAGAGATTGACTAACCCCGCGGTTATCCTTTATCCATATCCTTGCTATTTTATGTATCTCCATGATCAGCACTCTTTTCTCTCCTCAATTTTACAGCTCGACCTTTTCAAACCCCTTTCATTTTGCCACTTCTTACGTAAAAATTCCTTTGTATCGTTGTATTTGATATCTGTTGTATTAATCTTTAAACCTAACAACTATGCTCTTTCTGATATCAACGACAGCTGTCCTTTGCTTAAATGCTAGGTTTTGAAATTTCTGTCATAAATTTCCCGTGTAAGCGCGTGGGATCCGACGTCAATTCCTAGAATTCTGACTTCCTTAACTGACTTGACATTTTTCTAAATCCCGGATCAGCGGATTGTGCGAAGAATTGCATTCTTGAAAAGTCTGAATCTTAGGATTCATATAAGGATGATTCATACAAGAATGGCTTTCACCAGGGGCCGGATTCATCAACGACTTACAGCAGTTTAACAGAGAAAATTACAGCCGAAATCCCTGATAACGCGGCTTATCAAGCGATATGGTGAGCGATAAGCCGCGTTATCTGAGTTTTCCGCTGTGAATTCTCTGTTAAAGTTATGTAAGTCGTGGACGAATCCGACCCCAGATCGGCTTTTCGGATGATTCATGTAACCGATTAACCGATTTTGATCAGAAATCCCATAACCAATTCGAGTCGGAGTTAAGATATCCGATGGAGAAATCAATTATCTGAATTATCCTAAAATCCGTTATAGCGAAAATCACCCCTATCTGACTCATCCCAGGATCCGGGCTTTTCAAAAATGCCATTATCCGAACGACCCATTCATGCGGAATTTGAGGAAAAAAGCGGATCGAATCCGAAACGGCGTCGGATCCAATGTGTACTATGTATTAAGAGCCAATATTTGCTGGGCTTTATTCTAAGCTCTTGAATAATCGACGTCTACCTATAGGTCCCCGGAGGTGATCAATCGGCCAGAAGGAGGCTACTCGGACGTCGTCGACTGGTGGTCAATGGGTGTTATTGCCTTCGAGCTGCTCACCGGCTGCAGTCCGTTCACTGTTGATGGAGCAGCCAACTCGAGCAAGGAGATTGCCAAGTAGGTTTCACTGTATTTCGATTTTTTAACATTTATTATCTTTATTCTTACATCATATTATTTTTGATTTTATACTATACCATTTTCACGTCGATTTGGACACTTTTCAAACCAAATTCAAATCGAATTGGGCATTCATCTGAGTTACCTTATGACTTTTGAGATCAAAGCAAATCCTTCCTAGTCAAAGTGAACTTCTTCTACACTTAACCAGAGGCCCTCCAAAAAGGTAATTTGTAGTTTTTGTTCAAATAATTTTTGTTCGAGGAAAATTTACTATGATTTTCTTTGAAGTTTTAATTCACCTACCCAATAAGTAAACACCTTGTTTGAAATTATATGAAATTCTCATTTTTTTCATGGAAAAATAAAGGTTGACAGCTGGTTTTAAGGATTAGGAGGGCGACGAGTTTTTAGTGCCATAAAGAGACTGCGCCACGCCCTCGTCCAAGGCGTCGCGATTTTCACTCGATTGATGGTAGAATTTGTTTTCATGGAGTTTCGCACTTACAAACGGTCAACATAGACAATTGTAAAAAAAACCTCACCTTAATGCTTTATGTAAGCAGCATTTACGCTATCAATCAAATAAAAATCGCGACGAGTTTTTCGAGCACATGGCGAAATCTGGTGTTTAGTGCACTTTATGATTGCTGCTTTTTGCGCTGGAAAACAAATTTTAATTCGTTATTTTTCTCAGAAAAATAGAAATTCTTTAAAATGATTACGCGCATTCGGGCATCTGAAGTAAGAAAATTTTCAAAAAAATTTATTCTAAATTTTCCTTAAATAAAAAAGAAAAAGTTATTCTAACCATCTTGGGGATACATAGTTTTCGCTACAAGCTTTTCGAGTGCATGGCGCAATCTGGTGTTTAGTGCGGTATATGGTTGCTGCTTTGTTACGATTTAAAACGAAATGTATTTTTTTTTCAAAAAATAAAATTTATATAAAATTATTACACTCATTCGGACAGCTGAAGTAAGAAAAATTTAAAAAATTATTTTAAACTTTCCTTGCAGAAACCCATATTGTAACCTTTTTAGAGTCTTTAGTTTAATGTTGAAGAAGTTCATTTTGATTTAGAAAAGTTTTCTTTGATTTCAAAAGTCATAAGTAACTTTGAACAGTGTCCAATTTGAGTGAAAACTGTCCAGTTCGGTTTGAAAAGTGTTCAGTGTGGTTCGAAAAGTGTCTATTTTGGTATGAAAAGTGTCCAATTTGATTTGAAGAGTGTTCAAATCGACGTGAAACTGGCATATATTATGTTTCGTATAATTGTTATTTATTTAATTATCGTAGGATTTTTTGCTTCACAAAGCTTCTATTTTATTTTATTAAGGAGGATAATTACGAAGAAGGTCCCGTTCCCAAAGAATATGGACCCTGATGCGCGTGATTTCATCGCATGTCTTCTGGAGAAGAAGTTGGAGAAGCGTCTCGGGTACAATGGAGTCGATGAGATCAAGAAGTGAGCTGAAATCTCCCCTACTGTGTTTGGGCTTCTCATTGTTTTATCGGCTTGTTTCAGCCATAAATTTCTTCGGGATATCGATTGGGATAAGGTTGCCAAACGCCAACTCACTCCCTTTATTGTGCCAAATCTAACTCATGAAGTAAGCGGTTTATGACCTTTATTGGAACTTTGTGTTTCTTACGGATTCTAGCAAAGTTTCCTTCTTACAGCTTGATGTACAAAATTTTGCAACGGAATTTACTAACCAACAGCCCCTCTACTCACCGGCTGAATCTCCCGTCAATGCAAATACGCTTTTTAGGGTAAGTGATTCCTGACTTTGTTGAATTTTGCTTCACATCTCTATCAAGATAGCCTACTTGAATCAATTACGTGCGTTTTTAGGGTTACTCCTACATTTCACCGTCTGTAATTTTTGCTAACAACAATATAATTGGAGAAGAGCTGATGAAAGAGGATGTCCAGGTGAGATAGCTTGGATATCACCAAAGTTAATTGGATCCTATTGTACTCATCTTTGTTTCAAGCCCTAGGGATTAGGATTTCACTGTTTCTGCACAGCGCAAATAGAGAAGATCTCTGGCTTCAAGGTTAGCTGCTCTTGAGGTTCTACACATCTTCTATGAGACAATAGGTTTCTTCCATAGACGTTGCAAGTACTTTGACCTATAAGCAACATTTTGCTCCCAAAAAGTACCCGAACCAGCGTTTGTCATCTTTGACGCGTAGAATGCTATTCCTTAGGTCCCGTTTATACTTCGCCGCGGCGCGACGCGACGCCACGTATAGTGGCCATATATTGATTGTGCGACGCGATCGATCAATTTGGCCTCATTGCGTGGCCATCGCGTCGCGCCGCGACGAAGTATAAACGGGACATTAGGGTCTATTCATACTTCGCGACAAGAGCGACTCGTTGCCCGTGCAAAACATGCAAATCGATTAAAACCGAACGCGCGCTGCAGAAAAGTGTTCATAGTCGAGCGCTGGCGCTGTCGCTTCAGTCACTCTTGTCGTTCTAGTCGTTTCAGTTGGTTGCTGTCGCCTGTTCATACTTTCGCGCGCTGCTCTCTTGCCTGTCGCTGTTGTCGCTGCTGTCGCGAAGTATGAACAGGCCCTTACGACAGCAAGGCTCATTTATTTTCGTTTCGTCATGAATGATCACTTCTTTGATCACAAGATGAAGGTGTAACGGGTAGCGATTTGAAATCAATTCCGAAGAATGCTGGTTCGATTTCCAATTGTGGCTCATGTTTCGCGTAAAATCAGCATTTTGAGGCTTAGCCACTTGACTTCCTTTTACTTTTGACTCTACTGCTTAATCTAGTGGCTTTTTCATCGTTTGCCTACATAAACTGCTGTCATGAGGGACGTTTCTCTTGTGTGTTTTTTCGTGTTTTACACGAGACATCTCCTCATCTAGTCATTTTTCTCCTTATCCGAAGTAGTTCATTTCTTCTTCGCTCATTTTTTTCACAATTTTGATGTTACGCTAGTCTTCGTCGTTTCGCTGCTACTTTTGATATAAGAAGAAAAGATAAGAGAAGAATATACCATTTTCACGTCGAATTGAAGACTTTTCAAATCAAATTGGACACCTTTGAGATCAAATTGGGCACTCTTTTAAGCTCGCCTAAGACTTTGAAGTCAAAGTGAACTCTTCCAAATTGAAACGACCTCCATACAGGTTGAACTACTCAATAAGATGGTTAGAATAATTTTTTGCTCTAGGAAAATTTGGCATGACTTTCTTTGAATTTTTTAGTTCAACTGCCCCAAATAGTGTGATAATTTTCTAAAATTTTTATTTTTTCGGGGAAAAATATTAGTTTAAATTTTAAGTTTAAAGTTTTTAAAAGTTTATTTAAGTTTTTTGTTTTAAAGCACAGCAAAGCGGCAATCATTTAAGCAGCAATCAGAAATTAGAATTTTATAAAATTTAAAACAAAGTGTTCACTTATTGGGTAAGTGAATTAAAGGTTTGAGGAAATCGTACTGAAATTTTCCTCGAACAAAAAACTGTAGACAATGCAACAATCACAATTTCTAGGAGCGCTCATACCTTGTTGTTTCAGGTAAACAGCATTTACAATGTCAATCAAATAAAAATCGCGACGAGTTTTCAAGTGCATGGCGCGATCGGCGTTTAATGCAATAAATGACTTCTGTTTTGCTGATTTTTAAAACAAAATTTAAACTAATATTTTCCTCGAAAATGGAAGTTTTACAAAATTATTTCACTTATTGGGGCAGTTGAACTAAAAAATTTCAAAAAAAGCTCTCAGTTTTCCTTGAACAAAAAATATTCTAACCGTCTTAGTAGTTTAACCCGTCTTAAGGTCATTTCGATTTGGAAGCATTCGATTTGATTTCAAAAACCTTTGGCGAGCATAGAAGAGTGTTCAATTTGACGTGAAAAGTGTCCAATTTGATTGGAGAAGTGCCCAATTGGTTTGAGTGGTGTCCAATTCGATGTGAAAATGGCATAAATGATAATAGATAAATAAAAGATAATAAATATATGATAATAAAGAAAATAATAAGAGAATAATAAGTGATAAGAAAAGTGTGACCATGAATAAAAAATGGTCACACTGAAAGGAAGCGGAAATTCTGTTCATTTCCCTCTTTGAAGCTGTTATTCGTTATCCGAAATTTCTTCATTTTTAAGCGATCACCCGTCTGCAGCCATAGGTTCATAAGGACTGAGTTACATGTGCTATTATCTTCTATTTATTTTGCACTCTTATTTATTTACTATTTGTATTACTATTTCCTTGACTTCCAGGCGCTTCTTGCTAACTCATCGTTTTTCGGAAAATACAAACTAGACACCACTGAGAAGGGTTTTCTCGGCAGAGGATCGTTCTCGGTAGTGAGGTGAGTATGAGCTCTTTGGTGTTTATTTACTTGATCGCTTCTTTTTCGTATTATTTGTTATTTACGTTCAATTCTTCGTTTTTTGTCTTTTTTATTTATATATCATGTTAGACTCGTGGCAACGCGGTTGGATGAGTCGCCGGCTGCAGCCTATTCTGGGTCCTTGGTTAGGATTTCTCGACCAGGCCATGGAGAAGGCGTTTCTCCTCTCATCCCTCCCCCTCCCCTCCCCCTCAGAGATCCGTAAATTGATGCCAGACTCATTTGGAAAGGATAAAACACGGACTTGTCCATCGGGCCAAGCCGTTGTTTAGGCCAGATACACCCTCTTATGGGCTCTATGACATCCCATAGAGGTAGATACGTGGCGTATCTTAAATAGAAACCAATTGACGCCATCATTTATTCTCCCGTTGTTGTATACCTCATGTAGAGTCTGTCAAAAGCCTTGCTGGTGCTTCATATCTGAACTGCTTATATATCTTGTATATTTTTGTTCGCGTTTTACCGCTGAAACTCCCCTTCATTTTTTATTGAAACGAAGTCGAAGGAACACCTTTTGGAGCACTTCGAAGGCAGATTTAATGCATATTTCCCATTTAGCCATGTTTAAAATGGTTGACAACAAGGACCATGTGAAGGCTTCCAATATTGATTAGGCCACGCAGACGATCGATATTTGTAGCCTTCATAGCGTCTCGCCTCCTAATTGATATTGGTTGGTATTGGTTGGTTTATTGGTTTCTTTCGTTGCTTCGTACTTTCATAACACGATGTAGGAGAGCCGCTCCCCGAGACGCCTTAAGTTCCTGCATAATCTACTTCTATTGTGGCCTAAAATCTTCACTTTTTTTGAGAAGATCACTGCAAGTGGTCCTACTAGGTCTTGTGCCCGACAGCTGATACAATATCTGTGCTTCTATCTATTCTCTCTTATGTTCAGGCGATGCGAACGTATAGAAGACGGTGCCCAGTTTGCTGTGAAGATCGTTTCGCAGAGGTTTGCCACGCAAGCGCAACGAGAGACCAGGATATTGGACATCGTCAAAGGTAGGTAGTATACATTAGATCCGAATGAATAATTTTTGGAATATCCTTTTCGAACCATCCAATTATCCGGCCCGCGTGAAATTGCCCTTATCCGAGTCATCCAAAAATCTGGAGTCCTCAGAATCGTCCTCATCCGAATCATCCAATTGTCCGAAGATTTTCGATGAGATCCAATGTACAGTAGATAGCGGACAGAGAGAGGGAGATAGAAGGGCAGTTCATTGTTCGATATGCATAATGTTGTGCCGTCTGACGTTTTTGAACTTCTTAGAACTTGGGCCTGTCCTAGACGGCAGTCATTAGATGAAAGCGAGCTGTAAATGAGGAATGGTGATGAAATGTAGATAAAAGCGAGCAAACCAGTGCGGACACTTGCGTTCAGGAACGCAGTCCTCACCACATAAACTTCACATATTTACTTTCTTCCGAGATTGCACCGCGTTTTTGCCGTTTTGAAAGTAAATCAATAAAATATGCCGGTAAAGCTCTCTTTGATGGTCCATTTTCAACTTAATTTTTTCCTGAGCTTTTTTACTAGTGACGCTCAGTTCGTTGTAGAAGATAGTCTACAGCCCACCTTTTGAAATAGTGTATAATAATGTAGGTCACGCAATCACTACTACATAAAAATATTTAATATAGTTCGCGCCATCTATGAGAGAACGACATTAATTATCGAACAACCCGATATAATCATCCCTGGTGCTGGTCGAGGAGGTCGTCCAACTTTCTGAAAAACTTGAGGGAAAGAAAAAAGAGCCTTCTGCTTCTCTTTATTCCGTTTCTTACCCATGTTTTTCTCATTCCTTGGGTTTCATAACCATTTTCTTCGCATTTTCTATGCCTTTTCTTCTTATATTTAATATGGTTATCACAAAATGAAATTGAAGAAAACTGGGGTCGGATTCATCAACGACTCACATAACTTTAACAGAGAATTCACATCGGAAAACTCAGATAACGCGGCTTATCGCTCACCATATCGCTTGATAACTGCGTTACCTGAGTTTTCCGCTGTGAATTCTCTGTTAAAGTTATGTGTCGTTGATGAACCCGGCCCCTGAATGGTTGAGAGGCTTGAAACGTCCAAGAAAGTCCAAAAACGAAGTTATGGCAGGGAAAAGTGGTGGAACAAATATACAGCCAAATTGGTCATTCAGCAAGAAAAGTGCCAGCAATTTTCGAGAATGAATGAAAACGATATTAACTGCCTCTTTCCAGTGACCTAACTAAGTGTGGGGTTTTCTCGGTAAGGGCCCGTTTATACTTCGACGCCGAGCGATGCGACGCCACGTATTGAGGCCACATTGATCGAGCGACGCGATCGATCAATTAGGCCACTACACGTGGCGTCGCGCGGCGATGTAAGTATAAACAGGGCCTAAAGCAGCGATAGTGCTAAAATTCGACAAAAAAAACTCGCCCGAAATGCGTTTACCCAAAGAAAAGTTGAATTTCAAACACGGTTCGTAAGTTGCCGCTAGTGCAATTTAACTGAAATTTTCGTCTTAAATTTCGTTGAAAGTTTTTAACGTAAAGTGTCGATAAATCGTCAATCGTTAAATGCAGTGTCCTGGTACAGTCCCTGTCGAAACCCTTCTGGGGTCGGATTCATTAACGACTTAAATAACTTTAACAGAGAATTCACATCGGAAAACTCAGATAGCGCGGCTTATCGCTCACCATATCGCTTGATAAGCCGCGCTGTCAGGGATTTCGGCTGTAATTTTCTCTATTGAATTGCTGTAAGTCGTTGACGAATTCGGCCCCTGGTTTAGTTAGGGTAATATGTAAATCGGACCCAGTGGGAATTCGCCGTCACATCCACACAAAAACAGCAGTCTCCAAATGCAGCGGTTTTTAATCTCAGTTATAGTTTCTCTCTGTGAGCTTCGGCCTTTTGGACCCTGTTTGTTCCCTTTTTGTTGAATTACACAGATGTCCTGATATATTGCATTCGTTTTTCGGCACCGTAATCTCCAGCTGGTTCTTTCAGGCCACGTGAACATCGTTCGGCTGATTGACGTCCATTCGGACCCGTTGCATTACTACATTGTTATGGAGCTGCTGACTGGGCAGGAGTTGCTGAAGCGACTGAGGAAGCTCGAGAAGTTCACTGAGGTAGCCAGCCGCTTTCCTTTGCGCTAAAGGTGAAAGACCAAAGTCTTGCTTCCAGGCCGAAGCAGCTGATATTATGCGACAGCTGGTGTCAGCAGTCGGGTTTTTGCACTCGAAGCGAATTGTTCACAGAGATCTCAAGCCAGAGGTGGGTTCAGCATACCACCAGTTACTAGTAGATTGGAAACTAAGACTCCGTCGCTTTTTTTCAACAGTTTATTCTGATCTCTGCTGAAAGTTTTTTTTGCATTATTTTATAAACCATTCGAAGGATAATGGTTTACTTCAATCTTTTCGAAAATATGTTTCAATCTTTTCCCGTTTCGATTTTTGCCAATATTTAGGTCATTGGGCGCGTGTAGCGCAGTCGGAGGAGGCGCGACTGTCGCGTGAACCCGATACCAGGTTCCTGGTTTGGATTTCCCGCCCAGGCCAACCAACCCTTCCATCCCTCCGGGGTCGGTGAATTGGTACCAGACTTGTCTGGGAAGGATGAAGCGCTGACTTGTTCATCGGCTGGCCACCGCAAGTCATTGTATGGCCAAATACGCATTCATGTCGCCTCCACGACATCCCGTAGAAATAGAATACGCTGGCGCATCCCAGAAGGGATTGAGTAACGCCGTCCTTTATCCTTATCCTTTATTTAGGTCATTAAAGTAGAAAGCCAAAAAAGGACAAATGACTTCGCCAACAGCTCGTTCTCTCTGCTTGCGTTTGAGTTCTTTTGCACATCGTTATACAACATTCGAAAGAGGATGGTTTGCTCTGCAAGAACTTTTTTGTGGTTTTTCGTTCATTTTGATCCTCGTTAATTTTCAGAGCATTACTGTGGAATGTTCAGAAGACATAAATTATTTTTACCACCAACTCCTACTCTTTGGAGTTTTTTTTTCGGGCAGCGCTATACGTCATTTAAAGGAGCATATTTCGTTCTATTCTTTTATATGATTTCTTCATTGGTCACTCAATTTTCCTAATTTTCGGGTCATAGAACGAAATATGCTCTTTTAAATGACATATGACGCTGCCCGAAAAAAACACCAAAGAGTAGGAGCTGCTGGTAAAAATAATTTATGTCTTCTAGACATTCCACTGTGATGCTCTGAAAATTAGCGAGAATCAAAATGAACGAAAAACCACAAAAAACGTTCTTGTAGAGCAAATCATCCTCTTTCGAATGTTGTACAACGTTGTGCAAAAGAGCTCAAACGTAAGCAGAGAGAAGGAGATGTCGGCGAGGATCATTTTTCCTTTTTGTTTGACTTTCTACTTTAATGACCTAAATATTGACAAAAATCGAAATGGGAGAGGATCGAAACATATTTTCTGATGGAGCAAGCCATTCTATTTCGAATGGTTTATAAAATGATGCAAAAAAAAACTTTTCAGCGAAGTTTAGAATGAAATGTGTCAATACAAAGTTCCAAGGTGGACCAGTTAATTAAGCGGCCTAACGTGTCGACTTGTACGTCGTCTTCAGAAGCCTAAAACTAGTTCAAGACTTTAGATTTGTCATCTACACGACCATGCGCGTCCTCACCCCTCCCCTTTCAGATTTACTCTTAAGTGCTAAAACGAAAAATCCCAATACATGAGAAGTAAACTCACCCGCTGATCCACCTTCGAAGCGGAGTGACGACCAGGGATGGGCGGAATTTCTGTTTTCTGTTTTCTGTTTTCTGATTTTCTGGCCATTTCGGGCAAATTTTTTCTGTTTTCTGTTTTCTGGGAAAATGGACAAAAATTGGCCAGAAAACAGAAAATTGAGTTGAGAACAAAATTTTATCACAGAAATCCAATAAAAAGAATCCAAAAAGTAACGTAGAATAGTGCGCTTTATTTCAAAATAGTGTTCTAGAGTCTCTTACATGGTAAGCTGTGGCGTTTTTTGGATGTGCTCATGTAGTAATTGCGCCATATGCTCATGAACTATGCCTCTTTGTTTGCTTGATTGATTGTGTAAGTGCTGCTGGCAAGGAGTATAGGAGTATATAATAGAGCACTTTTCGACTTTCATAATTTGGCTTTGCATTCTTTTCGATTTTAACAGTAGTTTGGACCGTCTACGACCACTAAAAATTTTATTTTAAAACTATAAAACCAGTACTCTGAGAGACATTTAATTATGTATTAACTAACCACTTGTCCTAGAGTTACTGTGGGTAGGGTGGGCACCAGCAGCGTCTCCATACGTCCATGCCGCGTGCCAGGGTGCTCCAGGGTGCTCCATGGATCCGCTCGAGTGACACGAAGAGCGTCATATTGTTTGTTCAGGGCTTTGGCGAAGAAGTCCGACCAACGCGTTGTTGGGCATCCTGCTGTTCTCTTGACATCCCGCGGAATCTAGTCGGTGTCTGTGAAGCGCATTACGTGGCTCACCTAATTTTCGACGACTTGGTCATGCGACAGCATCTCTGATCTTCGAACGTCGGCGGAGCTCGGAAGTCTCGAGGCCTTCTCTCACTTGCGTGAGTCATGTCACTCCGAGATTTGCCCTCTCGATTCCGCGATACCGATCGCTTGTTCATCCTGCTTTTGTAGATCCCAGGTCTCTGATCCGTATATTAGGGCAGGAAGAACAGTGAAGTCGAAAAGGTAGGTACGGAGACCCGACGTTCTTCGTCTTCTCCACTGCTCTTTCGACACTCTTGACAGCTCCTCAAGCCGCTCGTTTTCTCCTGCTCAGCTCCGGCGCTAGTTAGTTGGTCATGTTGACTTCGCGACCCAGATACACGTATCTGAAGCATTCGAAGATGTTCTTTCCGTTGAGCGAGGATGAGGCATGCGAAACTTGTCCGTTCCTCATGAACATCGTCTTCGTAAGATTCAGCGGCAGTCCATCATTTCCACATATGTACACGATCGAAGTCGGCTTCCGTGTCTTCCCATTCTAGTTTGCGAATGATGTTTTTGAGGGCGGCGCTGAAGATAACCGGGGATTCCCTCTCATCGAACCTCATCGAACCTCTCTGTTCACGTTGGCAACGACTTGTTGTAGAATGGCGAAACCTTTGTCGTGAATCTACTGTACAGCTCTCGAGGGATTCTGACGTACAGAGTAGGAACGCCCTGAGTGACTTCGATGACCGCTTCAGTCTCGACAGAGTCAAATGCCTTCTTCAGATCGACGAACGTAAGGCACAGCGGCAGCTTGTACTCTCGCGACACTTCGATGAGCTTCGTAATGGTGTGTTTGTGGAGGATCGTGCTGAATCCTCTCTGAAATCCTGCCTGTTCGCATGACTGTCCCTATTCAGGATGATTCGAGTGAACAGCTTGTAGACTACGAGCACCAGGCAGATCGCGCGATTGTTGCTAATGCCGTGCACTCCTCTGTACACCAAGGCGGTTCTTCTGGTCTTCCAGTGAGATGTAATATGATATGTAGATATGAGGAGAAATAATAATAATAATAATAATGTGATGGAGAGGGTATATGCTCGGTCTTTATTAAATGGTGTCTACGCATTCAAGAAAGCACCTCCGCCCAACCTGTTGTGCTGACAGCCCCCTCAGACACAATCTCGTGTTGTTCTGTGAAATTCACATCTTTAGTCGGCTAAGTAGTAAGGTGCTGTAAAGAGCATTTACGTTGGCCTGAAAATTTTCAGCTAGGCCACTTACAAGGAAAGCTATTCCCGAGGAACGAAACGAACTAGGAATACAGATTCTGGCGGAGCCAGTAATACCAACGAATCTCTGCACAGCTTTAGAGTTGTTGCGAGAGTGTGTCTACAAACTCAGCAATTGAGTTGATGCAAACAGTGATCACTGAGCCTTCATCGTGTTCGGTACTGTAAAAGGCCAGTTTCTTACTAGGGGGACCATTATCTAATTGAGGCGTTAGCGGTGAAACGGAGCTGATGAGTAATGCTGTATACTTTAAAGGTCGAGATTCCTAGGATCTATCAGTACACATTTACAACTTGCTGATTGCAGTGCACTGGAGTGAAATAGAAATTTTTATAAACGCTTGCGAATTAAAACGCTGGTCTACGACTACATTTCTAGTCATACAAAAGCATTTGCTACTGTATATACGGATCTTTGAGTAAAATAATTAGGTCGTGTGATAATTTCGAAATTTTCTGTTTTCTGTTTTCTGTTTTCTGATTTTCTGGCGTTTTTGGCCTTTCTGTTTTCTGATTTCTGTTTTCTGACGAAAGCGATTTTCTGTTTTCTGTTTTCTGGGAAAATTTTCAAAATTTCCGCCCATCCCTGGTGACGACGTCGCTACCGCTGACGTTAGTTGCCGAGTGGTGACTAAGACATACTATGTATTCCGCACTGATTGTACTGAGTACGCCAGTGTCATTCTTAAGGACAAGCATTTCGCCATTGGTCATTCTATAGCTCACAATGCGAAAGGAAGGGCAAGAAGTCACTAGTGAACGAGGAAATGGTGGAACCAACTTTGACGTTAAGTGCATGGTTCTGACTTATGAGACCGACATTTCGTCTAGGAATGCTGGAATTCATTCTGGATTTCCGTAAGGAATCCAGCACCGAATAGTGGAAATGAGTGCCCCTCGATCACTAGTGATTTCTTGCCATTCCTTTCGCATTTTGAGCTATTGAACGACCAGAGGTGACATGCATGTTCATAAGGCTGACACTGGTATACTCACGAGGAAGGTCAAAGAGATGACTGTGGCTCAAAGCGACCTATATAGGGTTGAAGACCGTTGTCTGGGAAGCACCATAGTGGTCTCCAAATTTCCTTCGGGCCTCTGGGTAGGGCAAAAATGGCAAAAAACTACAGCGCTTCAGTGCGGGCCGATAACGCAAAACTGACGCCTGGAATGCCTTTGTCGTGCTCAGAAATGATCCTGCGAAAGGTTTGGAGCTTCAATCATTGCTGGAACGTGGGATTTGATAAATTCCTAGTAGAAACGAGAAGGCACATTCGCGGGAGGCATTCACCAGCAGCGCCCTATGGAGGGGATTGCCGAGTGGATAACGCGGTAGTGGTGTTCTTTGCGTTTTTATCAATGTAGAGTGCATTTTGGCCTCGGTAGGGTTCAGTTTTCGCGTCTCAACCTCGTACTCCCTCGTACTCGTAGTCTCGACACTCCAAAGGCTAAAAAATTCTTACGTTGAAACCTAGTCAACGGGGGGGGGGGGGGTTACTGGCATCCGCTTTCGGTACATCAGCACATTACAGCAGGTTAGAATCCTACTATATATAAAGCAGCAAGCGTGTGTGTGTGCGTGTGTGCGTGTGTCACACTGTCCGTCCGTCCGTCACACCTGAGTTGGGGCGCGGCAGCCGAACGCGTCGGCGACCGTGCATGGCGAGCCGCAGACGTGCCGAACACGTCGGCAACCGTGCATGGCGAGCCGTAGACGTGCCGAACACGTCGGCGGTACAAAACTTCAGGCCTGGGGGTAATCGAGGTCGCTGAACACGAATCTGAAGTCGACCAATCGATATCGATCGATATTATCGATTTTTGAGGATCACGTTCAACCGGCACGAAACTTCGGCCCTGGGGGTAATCGAGGTCGCTGAACACGAATCTGAAGTCGACCAATCGATATCGATCGATATTATCGATTTTTTAAGGATCACGTTCAACCGGCACGAAACTTCGGCCCTGGGGGTAATCGAGGTCGCTGAACACGAATCTGAAGTCGACCAATCGATACCGATCGATATTATCGATTTTTTGAGGATGGCGCTCAAGTGGCGCGAAACTTCGGCCTTGGGGGTAATCGAGGTCGCTGAACACGAATCTGACGTCGGATCAATCGATCCATCTCGATTAACATGAAGGTCAGAAGGCCTAGGGAAGAATAGGAAACCCGTAGCGGCCATGGGATCCTATTCTCGGGGTTTGGGGGCGAAGCCCCCAACCAGTCGTAGGCGGCCGCTAGGCCGACGTACGACTGGTAGATATGGATACTGCGAAAAGCTGGTTTTCAAGCGGGTTTCTTCATCTGACCGCACTCCGTTTCCAAGATCGTATCTTGAAATGAAAATAGACCTCAAATATTTAAAAACCAAAAACGTATACCAAATTTGTTATCATCGCTGCAATAACATCCCTAGACAGGTGGAGTGAGGGAGTGAGTGCTGCTAACCTTTCTCCACCATTTCACTTACCTGGACCCTACTCACATCGTAGCCTACTGTATCTACCGGAAGAAAAGACGGATTCCAGATTTATTATCAGTATCCCAAACGCCCTCCCTCTAGACGAACCTTGGCGAAATTTTTTTTCCGACGTGAGATACTTGTGTTCATACCTGCAGCGCCCCCCCCCCCCCCCTTAGAGTAAGGAAGTGATCGGCACCGAAATAGGCAGAAATGCGGCCAATAACGCAAGAAGCATAAGAATTCTAAAAAAGAATCAGCATATCTTGATGATGGATCAAAGTAGTAGTCGATCATGCTCACTACAAGGTTACTACAACACACACCTCTTAAATCATAGAAAACATTAGAAAGGGATCACACATGATAACATCTAACGAGGGATTCAACAAGACAAGCATGGTTCAACATGGCTATATCTGATCGACGAAGGCTAGCTTGGCTCACATCCATCAAGAGGTTAAAAAGAGGATGAAACGCGAACACTGAACCCTGCCGAGGCCAAAATGCACTCCACATTGATAAAAATGCAAGGAACACCACTAGCAATGCATAGACCCCGCCCCGAAGCCGATCCCTTGACCACCCTCCCATAAGTCCACCGCGTTATCCACTCGGCAATCCCCTCCATAGGGCGCTGCTGCTGAATGCCTCCCGCGAATGTGCCTTCTCGCTTCTACTAGGAATTTATCAATTCCTACGTTCTAGCAATGATTGAAACTCCACAACTTTTGCAGGATTATTTCTGAGCACGACAAGAGTATTCCAGGCGTCAGTTTTGCGTTATCGGCCCGCACTGAAGCGGTATAGTTTTTTGCCAATTTTGACTTACCCAGAGGTTCCAGGAAATTTGGAAATCACTATGCTGCTTCCCAGACAACGCCCTACAAGCCTATATAGGTCGCATTGAGAAACTCCACGGTCACCTCTTTGACCTTCCTCCTCAGTATAATCAGTACGGAATGACACAGTATGTCTCAGTCACCACTCGGCTACTAACGACGGCGGTAGCGACGTCTCTCCGCTTCAACGGGTGAGTTTATTTCTCATGTATTGGGATTTTTCGCTTTAGCACCTAAGACTGAATCTGAGGGGGGGGGGGGGGGGTGGGGAGGCGATTGGTCGTGTAGGTGACAAATCTAAAGTCTAGAACTACTTTTAGGCCTCTGAAGCGACGTATAGGACGAAACATTAAGCCCCTTAATAAACTGATCCACATTATTGCTTGGCACAGAAGTATAGACGCAATTGAAAACAAGATGCCGAGGTTTTGCGAAAAGACAACTTGGAGATCACAATAAAATGTTTATAACAATGGCGAGACTTAGTTTCCAGTCTAATAGTTTGTGAAGGTTTAGAGAGGCTGTATGCTGAACATGCCGTCGTTTTCAGAATATCCTGTTCGAAAGCGAGGACTCGAACGCACGTCTACGACTGGTCGACTTCGGGTTTGCGCGGTTATTGCCGGCGTGCGTTGAGCAACAGCTGAAGTCAGTCTATCGGAAAATGTACGCGCAGGCCAACCCGCCCACCACGACACAAGACCCCATCCACCACGTATAACCATCGCATCGCACACACCGTACACACGCCTCGTCACGTCCGCACCTCGATTAACCTCGTCCGTCTCAGACTAGTCAGACTTACCGCTTCTTATGGGCAGCCTGCTTACTACTTGCCATTCCATAGAGTAGGTGTAAGATGTGCGTTGTTCTTCAGCCTAGCTAAGATGTAGCGGATATGGTGTTAAGGGAAACTTGTGGAGCTCTGGCAGGGGCATGCGTATTACAGTTCTTGAATGTAGGTGGTGGTTAGGTCACTGGAGACTTCGATCTGTGAACAAGCGAAGCTGATGTTTGCTATAACAGTCTTGGCTTCACATCTCGAAGTTTTCAGTTCGCTCAAGAAGTGTTGTGTAGTCATACATATGTTGTTACAAGGACGTTTTGTTGTGAACAAAACTCTAGTGTCCGTTGGACTCGACAGGCAGTCCTTCTTACCGGCGGGATACTACGCAATCACACTACCGGCACTGTTTGATCGAACGCAACATCCTGGACCCATCGTGGGGCCGATTTGGAACCGGACTCATCAACGACTTACAGAGATTTAACGGAGAAATTACAGCCGAAATCCCTGAGGAAAAAAATGCGAATTATTAACGCGGCTCATCAACAGGCGATGTGGTGAAATGTAGGCGTTATCAGGAATTTCGGCTGAAATTTCTCTCATCCCGGATGACGTGTGAGTCCCGCCTGGCGCTAGAAGTTTTGATCGCAACAAAACATCGTTGTGACAGCTCACAACCTCGATACCAGCCAATTGAGGCTTAAAGAAACTGATTTGAATTGAAATTTCTCCGTTAAATCTCTGTAAGTCGTTGATGAATCTGGCTCCAGTACTCGGGTACCGCGAGAAGCCAACCGCTGATATCGCCATGCGGCTAAGTTGATGGTCGTAATTCAAATGATTCAAGCTATTCAGTCCACTGCAGGGGTCAGATTCATCAGCGAGTAACCCTGAGAGGTATGCCGATATAAGGGGAGAGATACTCACCGGTGGCCGGATTCATCAACGGCTTACAGCAATTTAACAGAGAGAATACAGTCGAAATCCCTGATGGTGCGGCTTAGCGATATGGTGAAGCATTTCGTCGCGCTATCAGAGATTTCGGCTGTATTTCCTCTGTTAAATTGTTGATGATCCAACTCGCCATCTCGTCGGTGAAGAAACGTACAGCACCCGGCCTTGACAGGATCAGACCCGAACACCTGAAGAACCTCTCGCCAGCGCTCAACACTCTAGCGTGGCTCTTCACACGATACCTGTCGGAGTGCAAGGTTCCATCTCAGTGGAAAACCAGCAAGACCGTCTTGCTGTACAAGAAGGGAGACGTGCACGACATTGGCAACTATCGCCCGATCTGCCTGCTGTCCGTAGTCTACAAGCTGTTCACTCGAGTCATCCTGAATAGGATCAGCAGAACGCTGGACGAAGGACAGCCACGCGAACAAGCAGGATTTCGGAGTGGATTCAGCACGATCGACCACGTACACACCATTACGAAGCTCATCGAAGTGTCGCGAGAGTACAAGCTGCCGCTGTGCCTTACGTTCATCGACCTGAAGAAGGCATTTGACTCCGTCGAGACTGAAGCGGTCCTCGAAGCCCTGCTCACTCAGGGCGTTCCTACTCAGTACATCAGAGTCCTTCGAGAGCTGCACAGTGGATTCACGACCAAGATCTCTCCATTCTACAACGACGTCGTCATCGACGTAAGGAGATGGGTTCGACAAGGGGATACCATATCGCCGAAGCTCTTCAGCGCCACCCTCGAAAAGGTCATGCTCGAACTAGAATGGGAAGACATGGAGTGAAGGTCGACGACCGGCAGCTGCACCATCTTCGTTTCGCTGACGACATCGTGCTCATAACACCGAGCATCAGCCAGGCAGAGCGAATGCTGGCCGACTTCGATCGTGTATGTGGGAATGTTGGACTGTAGCTGAATCTTACGAAGACGATGTTCATGAGGAACGGACAAGTTTCTGATGCCCATTCTCGCTCAATGGAACGAACATCTCCGAATGCTCCAGCTACGTGTATCTGGGTCGCGAAGTCAACATGGCCAACGACCTAGCGCCGGAGCTGAGCAGGAGGAAACGAGCGGCTTGTGGAGCTTTCAAGAGCGTCGAAGAAGTCGCGAATAAGACGAAGAACGTCCGACTCCGTGCCCACCTATTCAACTCTACCGTTCTTCCTGCCCTAACATACGGCTCAGAGACCTGGGCTATACGAAAGCAGGATGAACACGCGATCAGCGTCGCGCAGCGTGGAATCGAGAGGACGATGCTCGAAGTGACACGACTCACGCAAGTGAGAGAAGGCCTCCGGAGTTCCGAGCTTCGCCGACGTTCGAAGATCACAGACGCTGTCGCATGGGGCAAGTCGTCGAAAATTAGGTGGGCCGGCCACGTAATGCGCTTCGCAGACACCCGCTGGACGAGAGCCATCACCGACTGGATTCCGCGGGATGTCAAAAGAACACCAAGACGCCCATCAACGCGTTGGTCGGACTTCTTCGTTAAAGCCCTGAACGACCGATATGACGCTCTTCGTGTCCCTCGAGCGAGGAGGATCCATTGGAGCACTCTGGCACGCGACAGGGACGAATGGAGACGCTGCTGGCGCCCGCTCGAGCAAGTCGATGATCAACGGGACGACAGGTGATACTGGTGAAATTGTTGATGAATCCGGCCCCTGGAGTGTGGGTTAATTTTTTTCGGTAAATTTCTAACGATAATTTTTTAACGAAGAATTTAATAGCGTCTAACAACAATTTTTTAACGAAGAATTTCGGCAAATTTGTTAAATTAAATTTTACTTAACTGCAGTCTGTTTGGCTATATTTTACTATGTAAAGAGTCAGGCCTTTTTCTTTTTTTTTTTTTTTTGTCGACCGCATCTACATGGCAATTAAATGACTACCACTTCGTCTTCACAGCAAATAACAACCAATAACAAACATACAAAGATGTTTTGTTACGATGAAAACTTCTAGCCCCAGGCGGGACTCGAACCCGCACCTCCTGCTGACGGGACAGGAATGTTGTACGCCATTACCCCACCGGCGCAACATGCACACTCAGTGCCAGCCTTTTGAGGCTTAAGGAAACTGAATTGAATTTCATTTCTATCAGGACTTACAGCTTAACTGGTTCCATGCTGATATCAGCAGCGAACGGTTCATCCCGATCTGCGGGTGAGTGCTGATGGGTCCCACAATGTGTGAATTTTGCGTTCGAACAAACAACGCCGGTGGTGTTATCGCGTAGAACATTCCCGCACGGTCAGCAAGAGGTGCGGGTTCGAGTCCCGCCTGACGCGAGGTGACCGTTAACCTTATAGAAACCCCAGGATTCAGTTACAGTCGAAGCACTTCAAAAGCTCAAAGAAAAAGCCTGGCTGGACTCTCAAAGCAATCCATGTCTTCAGACCTGCGAACGTTTCAAGTTTATTAAAACTAAATTTGACCGTCTTCTCAGAAAATACAACAGTTACGTTGAACGGAAACTCTTGGACAATCCAAAAAAATGCTCGCTATATAAATTGCTGAATTCTAGGCTGAGGAAGTCAACTAAGATCCCGACGTTAGTAGATGACGAAGGGAACTCAGCTGTCACTGATTTTGAAAAAGCTTCTATGCTAGCCCTATATTTCAAAAAGTCGTACGCCGTTGATTCAGATAATAAAACATGGGTAGAGTCAGACTTTTCCACTCAAAGTGCCACATCTGATAGCTTAGTTTGGTTTTACAAAGAAGATATTTTCAAGCATCTAAATGACCTACCGTTATCGTACACTACTACTCCTGACGATATACCTGCTTACTTCATTAAGAAGGTTGCTGTAGCTTTAGTTGCTCCTCTTGAACATATCTTCAATTTTAGTTATATGCATAGTGCAATACCAAATCGGTGGAAGCATGCATTCGTTACACCTATCCCCAAAAAATCGCCACATGATAAAGTATCAAACTATCGTCCTATTAGTATTACATCAATCTTTTCAAGAATTTTCGAGAAAATTTTGAAAGTGGCTCTTGTGAAACATATTGAAGCACATGAGGTAATACCAAAAAGTCAATATGGCTTCAGTGTTGGAAGATCAACTGAGACCTTGATGCTATCTACTTTGAATGATTGGACCAAGGCATTGGATGAAAACAATGACGTTGACGTAGTCTTTTTTGACTTCAGCAAGGCTTTCGATAAGGTTCCCTTCAAAGAACTTATTCTCAAACTGCAAATTGTTGGTATTCATCATAGAATTGTTAAGTGGGTGAAGAATTTTATCACAAATAGATCCTTCCAAGTGAAGGTTAATGGAAAATTTTCTCCGTCTTACACAATTACGAGTGGTGTTCCACAGGGAGGTGTACTGTCACCTATTCTCTTCATCATTTACACATCTGATTTACCTGACTTGATTGAACGACATGGCGTTAAGTGCAAAATGTTTGCTGACGATATAAAAATATACAGGAATATTACGTGTGCAGAGGACCATTTTGCCCTTCAATGTGCAGTTTCAGAGGTTGCCGATTGGTCGGACAGGTGGAAATTACCTATCTCAGCACCAAAGACTAGAGTTTTTCATCTCGGCAATTCAAATTCGGCTAGGCGCATTTATAACCTTGGCAGTAGCAAACTACTTAGTGAAGAAAGTCTGCGAGATCTCGGCTTTATCTTGGATAAAAAACTTACTTTTTCAGAACATTGTGAAATGATTGCAAAAAAAGCTGAAAGAATAACTCATAATATATTTAGAGCTCTATCTACGAATTCAGCAGCTCACTTGCTTCTTGCATACAAATCGTATGTTCGTCCAATATTGGAGTACGGCACCACTGTGTTTAGTCCTCACCGTAAATGCTGCATACAGAGACTTGAATCAGTGCAGAACGGCTACACTAGAAAGCTATGGTTACGTTTAAATGGCTATGACTACACCACCGTTCCATCAGCGCATGATCGTAATATAATATTCAAGCTGGAATCGCTTGCTATCCGTAGGAAGCGAAACGATCTAATTATGATTTTCAAGATGATGACTGGAAAGGTTGCACTTCCACTTACTGATCTTTACACAGTCCATCATTCTACCACTAGGGGTTGTAGATCTAAAATTCATTATCCTGTGGCCAAAAGTTGTGTTCGCGCATCCTTCTTTACTCAAAGGGCCGGCTCTGAATTCTTATTGTTTTCCAAAAATCATGCTTTGCCATCTTCGTTAAACCAATATAAGTGGCTCGTTGACAGTTATCTCAAGACTCGATAGATTGCCCTTTCTTCTATGTTTGCGTTTATTATCACTGTGTTTTACCGCTAATTGTTTCTTTTGTTGCGTGTTGTGATACACGTATAAATAAATAAATAAATAAATAAAAGCTGTGCTGAACCGTGCCAGCTTCTCTGCCCTAGCACATGGTATGACATAGACATGGGGTGTCGACGAGGTGCTGCTGGCTGTACGGTTCGTGTTCGATTCGATGTGTTCCCGGAGTAGTGTGCGTCGTCAGCACGACAACCTCTTCGTAGATGTTGTGACGTAGTGGGTAGAAGGATCGGAGCGGTGTTGCGGAACACCGAAATTCCCCTTCTCCTCTCCTCTCCTCTCATCGTCGTCTCGACTCTCCTGCGTTCCACGTCTATGTTTCTGTGTTTCAGCCTTTCCTACGTTTCCATTCTCTCACAAAGGAAGGGTCTCAAGCGTATGTCTGAACGAGGGGAGCAAGTCATATAGGGAGAGACCTCACCCTTCAGTATAAAAATGTGTTTATTTTTGGCCAAGCTGTTACACCCAAGTTTGCCACGCGGGATAGTGGACGGTACCTCAAACTTGGGCAATTAAACATTTATTTAACAAACAAGTTAACAAAAATGTATAACAACTAAAAGACATAACTCTCGAGCTCCGGAGGCTTCTTTAATACAGGTTAAGAAGGCGGAGCTGACGGGTATGCTAAGCAGATGTAAGCATGATGAGCAAATGTTTGTGAAATGTTTTCAAAATCCTCAACAGATCAGCCTGCTGATAGTGAATCAAACGGATTCATGATGAATCATCCATACATATGAAATCGACCATGTTATAGTAATACACCATAAATCTACCAAGGCTATTACAAATACAGAAGAATAGAGGAATCTCTGTACCAAAGAGTATGGAGATCTTGAAGTTGCAATGGAATCAGCTCCCCACGAGTTCGGAGGTCTTATATGCCCGCGATGTCTCTGCCGGCAAGCGGCTTGGAGCGCAGTGGATAGTGACGTTGCTTCACGCGAGAGAGGTCGGGGTTCGGTTCTCCTGTGCTGCTGTACTTTTGCACTTCACTTGATTGGTTGATATTTGAAGGATTCTGACGTCTATACCATTTTCAGAGTTTTTTTTTTTGCCTAATTTTCCAGCTGTATGCTGTGGTATTCAGCATGATGTTGTATAAGCGTTCAACTCCAGTGATACACAGGTACAAAATGCATGAAGCAGCACTGGCCACAATACGGGCAGCGTCATTGCTCATTGCCTTTTGGTTTAAAAACCTGTCAGTAATAAATAAGTCCCAAGAAAGTTACTCTCCACAGCATACAGCTGGAAAATGCGCAGAAAACGTCTGAAAATGGTATAGACGTCAGAATCCTTCAAATCTCAACTAGTCAGCTGAAGTGCAAAAATGGAGCAGTGCAGAAGAATCGAACCCGCGACTTCTCTCGCATGAAGCAACATCACTATCCGCTGCGTCTCGAGCCGCTTACCGGCAGAGGCATCGCTGGCGTACAAGACCGCTGAGCTCGTGAGGCGCCGTTTCCGTAATCACTTCAACGACACCTACTCCTCGGTTTTAACGATTTGGCCAAAAATAAAGACATTTTTATACTGAGTGAGGGGTGGCGAGTCTCCCTATATGACTCGCTCCCGCCGTTCAGGCATACGCTTCAGACCCTTCGCTTGTCAGTCTCCAGTTGTCATTCGGTTCTTCTTTCATGTCTCTTCGCCGGCTTCACACTGGGCTTCTTTTGCACCAACCATGTTCATCTCGTCAGGTACAATGTATACTTTTCTGCTTTCTTCTACTAGAAGCGCTTTGTTCCACTAATCGCTCCGAGACTTTGGTTGGTTGCGTTTTGTTCTGTACCGTTGCCTTTGTAGAGTAGCGACTAGAGTTCTCTTTTCTCGAGTAGTTAATTCAGTTGAATTTCTTGGGTTCTTCTACAAGGGGCGTTGCAAGCTACTCAAAGAGCGGCTCGAAAATCGAGGCTTTCCAGGACTCCCTGCTTCACGTTGCAGTATGCGGCCCCTGAAGTACTCGACTTGGGCGACACGTTGCCGGAGTACAACGAGCAGTGCGATCTCTGGTCTCTCGGCGTTGTACTGGTAAGAAAGGACGTTGCTGATGGGGGTTCCTCAGTGAAAGACAGCAAGCAGTAGCCTATGGTTTCAGTTCACGATGCTTTCCGGCCAGGTGCCGTTCCATGCTCGGTCAAAGACCGAATCGGCCACGGACATCATGCAGCGGATAAGGAAGGCCGAGTTCTCGTTCGAAGGCGACGCCTGGAGAGCCGTGTCCGCCGAAGCCAAACAGCTCATCAACGGTAAGTCGGAATTTATATGCTGTCGTCCTATTAAGGCATATATACCATTTTCACGTCGAATTGGACACTCCTCTACCTTAAGGCCCCGTTTATACTCCGACGCCGAGCGACGCGACGCCACGCCACGTATGGCCTTTGTCATACCATCGCTCACCCCGAACGACGCCTAATGATATGCACCCATATCGATTCCATCGCGCCGCCCGATCGATATGGGTGCATATCATTAGGCGTCGCTCGGGGTGAGCGTTGGTATGACAAAAGCCTATAGTGGTCATATATTGATTGAGCGACGCGATCGATCAATTTGGCCCCTCTTTATATGCTGTCGCTTCGCAGGGTGCCGGAGTATAAACGAGATCTAAAACTTTTGGAATCAAAGCGAACTCTCCCAAATTGAAATGAACTTCTTCTACACCCAACTAGAGACTCTCGAAAAGGGTTAGAATATATTTTGTTCAAGAAAAAATTCACTGTGATTGTTTTTGTGTTTTAATTCACATACCCAACAAGTAAATGCATTGTCTGGAATTTAATAAAACTCATTTTTTAAGAAAAAATCAACGTTTAAAGCTTGCTTTGAAGAGGATGAAAGCGGCCATTTTATAGTGCAAAAAAGAGATTGGGCCATGCCCTCGTCCAAGAGTCGCGGTTTTTATTCCATTGATAGCAGTATTTATGTTCGCATGAAGTTTGACAAACATGTGTAAAACATGTGTAAAGAGCACACATACGCTCACTTTTATGACTGATGTAAGTGACATTTACACTATTATTCAAATAAAAATTGCGACGAGCTTTACATAAATCATATAAATCAAATATCAAAAAGTATCAAGTATTTTTTATATTATTAAATTTTCATAAGATATTATATTATTATATTTCTTTACAAGTGCTCCGTCACGCCTATCGGAGTGCTTAGCACTTGTGTGCTTCTCGGGATGTTGCAGTATCACTAAGCTAAGGACAACCATATTTAGTTAGCTGTTCTACTTGTACAGCTTTTTTCCTTACCTAGGGCTACAGAAGGCTCGCAGTACGTATATACTACACACTATACGTGATAGGGCGATCTGTTGGTTCCTCTCTACTGGTCCTCCCCTAGTGAAACAGTCCCCCATTACTGGTACTGGTCCCCCTCAATGATCTACCCTTAGCGGACAACGTCTTCGGCACGCCTTCTGAATCCCCAGGCACATTGGACGACGTCTTCGGCACGTCTACCTGATCCCAAACACGTTGAGCGGCGTCTTTGGCACATCTGTGTCCCAGGCACGTCATGCGACGTATTCCGCAGGTCTTCCGAATCCCTGGCACGTAGAAGATGTCTGGGGATTTTTCGCTAGTTTCCCGCACCGCAATTTGATCAATATCGATCGATAGCGATCGATACTTCAAAAACAAACTCCAGTTTCGTATTGAGCGACCTCGGTTACCCCAGGGGTAAAGTTTTGGACCGCTGGACGACATCCACAAAAAATTGATAACTTGATCAATATCGATTGATGGCGATCGATACTTCAAAAACGAACTTCAGATTCGTGTTCGTCGAACTCGATTGCCCTAGGGTCGAAGTTCCCAGGCAGGGAGAAGACGTCTGGGTACTTTTCGCTATTTTCGTGTCGTAATTTTCCCCCATTTTCCCCCGATTCTCCCCTATTTTATGGCTAATTTCTGCGGCTTCTAATTTCTAATTTTCGATCGATAGTATGACTCATCGCTTAGCGCGTTGTTATCGAGTATGATTATGTTATTATTATTCATATTATTAAATTGTCTAGAAAGTGGCATTTGCACTATCAGTCAAAAAAGAGTCGCGGCGAACTTTCGTAGTGCATGGCGCGACCTGATCTTTTAATGTGCTATATGCTTTCTTCTTTGTTGTGCTTCAAGACTTCCATGACCGCTTCGAGACTGATGCGGTCATGGAAGCCCTGCTCACCCAGGGCGTTCCTACTCAGTACATCAGGGTCCTTCGAGAGCTGTACAGTGGATTCACGACCAAGATCTCTCCATTCTACAACGACGTCGTCATTGACGTGAAGACAGGGGTTCGACAAGGGGATACCATATCCCCGAAGCTCTTCAGCGCCACCCTCGAAAACGTCATGCGCGAACTAGAATGGGAAGACATGGGAGTGAAGGTCGACGGCCGGCAACTGCACCATCTTCGCTTCGCTGACGACATCGTGCTCATAACACCGAGCATCAGTCAGGCGGAACGAATGCTGGCCGACTTCGATCGTGTATGTGGAAGCGTTGGACTGCAGCTGAATCTTACGAAGACGATGTTCATGAAGATCGGATGGGTTTCTGATGCCCCATTCTCGCTCAACGGAACGAACATCTCCGAATGCTCCAGCTATGTGTATCTGGGTCGCGAAGTCAACATGGCCAACGACCTAGCACCAGAGCTGAGCAGGAGGAAAAGAGTGGCTTGGGGAGTTTTCAAGAGCGTCGAAGAAGTCGCGAAGAAGACGAAGAACGTCCGACTCCGTGCCCACCTATTCGACTCCACTGTTCTTCCTGCCCTAACATACGCCTCAGAGACCTGGGCTATACGAAAGCAGGATGAGCACGCGATCAGCGTCGCGCAGCGTGGAATCGAGAGGACGATGCTCGGAGTGAAACGACTCACGCAAGTGAGAGAAGGCCTCCGGAGTTCCGAGCTTCGCCGACGCTCGAAGATCAGAGACGCTGTCGCATGGGCCAAGTTGTCGAAAATTAGGTGGGCCGACCACGTAATGCGCTTCGCAGACACCCGCTGGACGAGAGCCATCACCGACTGGATTCCGCGGGATGTCAAAAGAACACCAGGACGCCCACCAACGCGTTGGTCGGACTTCTTCGTGAAAGCCCTGAACGACCGATATGACGCTCTTCGTGTCCCTCGAGCGAGGAGGATCCATTGGACCACTCTGGCACGCGACAGGGACGAATGGAGACGCTGCTGGCACCCGCTCGAGCAATTCGATGATCAACGGGACGACAGGTGATACAGGTGATATTCATTTCATTTCTTACAATTGCTACATTCTTTGTGGCAGGTGAACTTTAAAAAATATCAAAAAATGTTGTACCAAATTTTCCGTGAACAAAAAATTATTCTAACCATCTTGGAGAGTCTGCAGTTTACCCTGGAAGAAGGCTCGTTCCTATTTTGAACACGTTCACTTTGTTCCGTAAGTTGCTTCCACCTGTCTAGCTTTGAACCATTACTTTTCCTCAAAAAATGAGAATTTTAACATTTCAAACAATGCATTCACTTAATGGGTAGGTGAATTAAAACTTTAAAAAACTATGCCGAAATTTTTCTTCAACAAAAAATTATTCCAACCTTTTTATAGATTCCGATTTGGAGGAGTTTGCTTTGATGTCAAAAGTCTAACCATAAGGCTTGCTTAAAAGAGTTCTAATTTGGCTCGAAAAGTGTCGATTCAACGTGAAAATTGTATATTTATGCGGCTAATTAGACGTGCTAAGACTAACAACAGTCCCAATCTCGTTCCAGGACTGCTGACTGTGGATCCGAAGAAGCGGCTGTCGATGCAGGAGCTGTCCAGACATGCGTGGCTGCATTCGTCGGCATCTCTCGAGACGCCTCTGCAAACGCCCAGCGTCCTGCCCTCATTTGCCGGTGCGCTCATTGAATGCCCGTCTAGCCATAAGATGGATATACGTGAGTAGAGCCGGATAGACGTGAACGTGTAACCTCCCGCTAATTTAGGCGAGACGTTCAACGAGACGCTGCAAGCGTTCCTGACGGCGAATCGCGACGGATTCCATCTGATGGATGTGGACGCGGCGCCGTTGATGAAGAGACGCGGGCTGAAGCGTCAAAGTGCCGAGAAGGAGGCCAACGACAAGGCCACGAAGAGGTACTTTCACCGCACAAGTTTACAGAGACAACCATGGATCGTTCTACGGGAGTATCAAATTGAATTTCACGTCAAATTTGGACACGTCTAGGCTAGTCAGGAGGATTTTTTCTCAAAATATGAGAATTTTACAAAATTTCAAATAATGTGTTCACTTATTGGGTAGTTGAATTGAAAGTTCGAAGAAGTAATACTATAATTGTTCTTGGACAAACAAAAAAATCATTCCACCAACGTTTTTTGAGAGTCTCTAGCGTAATGTAGAAGAAGCTCATTTCGATGCGGAAGAACTCGCTTTGATGTCAAAGGTCTTACCAGGAGATCTCAACGGCAGGTCGTAACGGCTCAAGTGTTGCATATGGGTAGAATCGCCTCTCTCTGGGAAACAACGAAATGCAAAGATCTCGACCCCAATACAACTCTGCGCAGAGTTAGCGACGACGGAAGCTGGGCCACTGACGGCGTTAGCCTTCATTCTGCGCGTGAACGGCGGGCTCAAGTTGGCTGAAAACAGCGACGATCATGGGGATTACGCCGCCCCTCTATCCACTGCACCACCGCCGCTCGCTCGTCATTGCTGTTTCCAACCAACTTGAGCCCGCCCTTGGCGTGCAGGCAGAAGACTAACGCCGCCAGTGGCCCAACGTCTGTCGTCACTAACTCTGCGCAAAGTTGTATTGTGGTCGAGATATTTGCATTTTGTTGTTTCCCAGAGAGAGATGATTCTGCCCATATACAACACTTGACCCGTTCCGACCTGCCGTTGAGGTCCCCTGGTAAGACCTTTGAAATCAAAGCGAGCTCTTTCGCATCGAAATGAGCTTCTTCTACATTACACTGAGACTCTCAAAAACCTTGGTGGAATGATTTTTTTTTGTTCAAGAACAGTTATAGTATGACTTCTTTGAAGTTTTAATTCAACCACCCAATAAGTGCACATTGTTTGAAATTTTGTAAAATTCTCGTTTTTTTTTGAGGAAAATATTGGCCTAAAGAGCAGCAAACGGCCATTTTCTATTGACAGAAGAAAAGATTGCGCCATGTCGTCTTCCAATAGGTTTTTTATTCAATTGATAGTCGAAGTTATGTTTGCATGGAGTTTTACACTTGTTAACTATACAACAAAAACAGTTGTAAAGAACACACAAATCCTCACTGTGACGTCGTTTAAATGGCATTTATACTATCTATCAAGTAAAGGTTACGGCAAAATTTTGAGTGTATGGCGCGATCTGACTTCGTTATCTCTAAAAATGAAGATTTTATAAAATTATTAAATTTAGGGGCAGGTGAACTAAAAAATTTCAAAGAAAGTTATACCAAATTTTCCTTGTTCAAAAAATTATTCTAGCCATCTTATTGAGGCTCTAGTTTAAGTTGCCTGAAGGTCATTTCGATTTAAAAGAGTTCGCTTTGATTCCAAAAGTATTAAGGCTAGTTTGGAGGAGTGTTCAAATTGATTTGGAAAGTGCCCAGTTCGATTTGAAATCTGGTATAATTAATCTGTTTCGACTTTTGTCGCGGAGGCAATTTCAACGCGTATTTGACCTATACAATGACTTGTGGTGGTCAGTCTATGGAAAAATCAGGTCTCGTCCTTCCCAGACAAGTCTGGTGCCAATTCACTTACCACGCTGGAGGATGCCTTGGTTGGCATAGGCAAAAAAACCGAACCAAGAACCTGGAATTGAGTGCGCGCCTGCTTCAGCTTCGCTACACCATGTAAACCCGAAAATTACTCAGAAATCAAACATTTTCTCAAATTCGTCGTCCCACAAGCAAGGAAGGTTTATCGATGGTGTCGGTCCCGCGTGTTGGAGAGCGTATAACACCGGAGGACGCCAGTATGTTGTGGCCGGCAGAGTCCCAAACACAACGAACGAGCCGCCGCCGGCCGATTGCTGATCGATGCCACCATTTTCTATGAGAATAACAACGTAATACATCCACTGAAATGAGCAACGCACTTAGCTAGCACGGTATGCTTCAGGGGCTGCTAAAAAATTGAAGACGTTTCATTTTAACCAAAAATTGGGGTTAGCATTATATTAGGTTGTCATAAGTCTTTGCAGTTTTTTTCAACGATTCACTGCAAATTTCGCCGGCGGTCTTCTTGCATAGCGCTGCATAGCTTTCGAAAGAGAATGATTTGCTATATCAGAGCGTTATTGCATTTCTTTCTTCATCATGAATTTTGTCAATTTTTAGGTCGTTGAAGTGAAAAGTGAAAAAAGTGAAAAAGTAGCCATTTGCGCACTTGTTCTCTCCGCTTAGATTTGTAACTTTTTGCGCAGTTTTTTATAGCATTTGGAAGACAAGGTTCTATACTACAAGAATGTATGTTGGTCCTATTTTCTCACTTGTTCTTTATCGATTTTTAGGCCACCAAATTGGGACGTCCGAAGGAGGAGGGTTATTTTTGCCGACAGCTTCTGCTCTGTGGTTGGGCTTTTTGGGTTGGTGTCATATGTCATTCGAAAGAGGATGTCTTGCTCTATAAGAATATATGTCGCGTTTATTGATTTCTAATGAATGTCAACAAAATATCAAAAAGAAAAAATCGTCCTCGCCAACAACTCCTTCTCCTTCTTCAGTTGTTGATATTCGACAGAAATCAGCGTGAGCCAATAAACGCGACACAAATCTTACTGAGCAAGACATCCTCTTCCTAACGACATATAATACCAAGCAAAAAAGTCCAACCACAGAACCGTAGTTTTGGTAAAAATTGAGAAGGTAAAATAGGACGTGCCAATTTGATGACCTAAAAATCAATAATGGATAAATGAGCAAATAGCACTAACACATATTCTTGTAGTACGGAAAATTGTCTTCCAAATGCTATATGCGCAAAAAGTTACAAACCTAAGCGGAGAGAACAAGTGCGCAAATGGCTACTTTTTCACGTTTTTACTTTTCACTTCAACGACCTAAAAATTGACAAAATTCATGATGAAAAAAGAGATGCAATATATGATCTGATAGAGCAAATCATTCTCTTTCGAAATCTATGCAGCACTATGCAAGAGACCGCCGGCGAGATCTGCAGTGAATTTGTGAAAAAAACGGCAAGGACTTATGGGACAACCTAATATTTCCAGATGGCTTTACGTTTCGTCGCGTTCGTCTTCTTCAGAGGGCTGAACGTGGCGCAAGTGTTAGAGATGCGATCTACCTCTCCAAGCGCTATCCGCACTCTAGTGGTCCGCTTTCCTAGAAAAGCACCACCAAAAGACCACACTCAAAGAACCTTAAACTCCCGTTTGAATCACCTTAAGAGTGCTTTCGCGATTCAATCTGTTAGTACGACCGAACGAGTGGGACTAACTAGGTGTACCTATCATTCGCCCGGTCGTACTAACAGAGTCGCGAAAGTACTCTTAAGGTGGATCAAGCGTGAGCTTATCGTTTTTTGAATGGGGTCTTTAGGCGGTGCTTATTCAAGGAAAGCTGAACCGCTACAGTGCAGATGGCGTTGGAGGGGGGGGGGGGGGTGGATCGCTTCTCTAGCACTTGCACCATGTTCAGGCCTCTGAAGAAGACGAACGCGTCGAAGCGTAAAGCCGTCTGGGAAAAAGGTCCAGTATAAATACCTAGAAAGCCACAAAATATATAAGAAGAAAGGAGTTTGACCTTTTACTGTTTCATAAAATCCTGTATGGCAAGTGTGATCTGGCTTTACATCCCTTTGGTGTAGGAAGGGACCGCGTTTTTGCCGCTTAAAAAGTGTGGGCATGGATTTGTAAACTATTTCGGTAATATTGGCTCACTATGCTTCGAGAAATCAAACGCTTTATTCCAAGTATAAGATTAAAACAAAACGATAACATTGACAACAGCGTGTTAATATTGCTTTGCCAAACGGGATTTAAGGAGGACCAGTTTTTTGAGTCGATTAACGTTTCGACCTGTTCGTCGTCTTCAGGTGCCTAAAAGTGGTTCAAGACTTCAGATTTGTCACTTACCCGACCAAACGCCTCCTCACCCTCCCCCATTCCGACATCGGCTAAGTACCAAGACGAAAAACCCAATGCGTGAAAAATAAACTCAACCGCTGATCCACCGTTGAAGCGGAACGACGTCGCTACCGCTGACGTTATTTGCCGAGTGGTGACTGAGACATACTGTGTCATTCCGCACTTTTTATACAGAGTATACCACTGTCATTCTTAGGGACACAGATGTCACCACCGGTCGTATTATAGCTCACAATGCGAAAGGAATGGCAAGAAGTCACTGAATAGTCGAAATGAGTGTCCCTCGTATACTAGTGACTTCTTGCCATTCCCCCGCGTTGTGAGCTATAGAACGACCGGTGGTGACATCTGTGCCCTTAAGAATGACACTGGTATACCCTGTATAAAAAGTGCGGAATGACACAGTATGTCTCAGCAGTCACCACTCGGCAACTAACGTCAGCGGTAGCGATGTCGCTCCGCTTCAACGGTGGATCAGCAGGTGAGTTTATTTTTCATGCATTGGGTTACTCGTTTTAGCACTTAGATGATGTCGGAAGGGGGGGGGGGGGGTGAGGAGGCGTTTGGTCGGGTAAGTGACAAATCTAAAGTCTTGAACCATTTTTAGGCACCTGAGGACGACGAACAGGTCGAAACGTTAGGCGGCTCACCTTGCAACCTCGTTTGGCACAGAAGTGTTAACACACTAAGAAAAAGGCCGAGGTTTTACGAAGAGAGAACTTGGAGATTGGTAACAGCTTCGAAAGGCTCCGATAAGGGATATGCGGAATTTGCGTTCCCATGAAAGGAAGTCTGGCTTCCCGCTATTTCTGTCCCTTCCGCTCCGCGTTTAGTGTCCCAATTTTTTTTTTTTGAACCGGAAAACGGAAACGCTGATGAATCAAAGTCGATTTTACTGCAGAATTTTCACCTATTGAAGTGGAAATATGTGCTTTGCCTACTTGCAGTTTTCCTTGAAAAACCCACTCCACATCTATCCTCATGCCGTTATGGAAGCAGTGCTGACAACCACACTAATTTCTCTTCGTCTTGGCAGCACGGCTCCAAATATTCGAAGAAAAGCTAAGTGCTACGTTACAAGGGTAACTCATGAGCCAAGAGTACAGGATGCCTAAAAAATAACCTTAACGAAAACTTTCCAGGCGATCGTAGAATAAGTGCTCCACAACGTTTTCACAAATCTCCAATTAAATTTACAGCTATAGAATAGAATGTTTTAACAGAAAGGTCTCTGTGTACTCGTACCATACTGCGACGTTCATTTGATCCGTGAAAACGGTACCTTCACCAATCTAAAATCGTACAATTTATTATCTTTTTGTTACCGTCTTTCCCGCCTTTTTATTTCCTACATCAATATAGTACATACTACTTGTAGAAAACAATGATCTGTTCTCATTATGCAGCCTCAAAAGGGAGTGTAGCAGTAAGGTGGGATTGTCCACGTACTACTAAAACTTCTCGAGTATCACCGAAGCACTTCTTTGCCCATGAATGCTGGTGCTTCTTATAGATGCGGTCTATAAGAGCACTGCAAAAAAAGTCCCGGACAAAATTGCTTCACTTTGAAGGAAAATCGAATTGAAAGTTACGCAGCAAAAATCGGAACAACCTGTGAGAAGATAGCCGAACTTAGCTGGCATCCGGTAGCCCATCCACCGTATTCGCCGGGTCTTACGCCATCGAACTACCATCTGTTTGGATCGCTGAAGCACCATCTGAGATGGAAAAAATTTATTTGAAAGCTATTATGACCTCAAAACGGCAGTCGACAACTTCTTCAAGTCGCAATCCGCTGATTTCTGGACCAAAGGAACTTGTTGATTTCTAATTTGTATTTAGAAAATTATGGTTGATAAAAAGATTTCTTGTTTCAAGACTTTTCAGCTAGCCTAATAAATCATACATAAACCTGTATGGTATAGAAATTTATCGTGTAGAATTATAATAGCTGGCATCAGGCGCTTAGTTGTCCTGAATCGTGTAGGGTTTCTATTCCTTCCTTCTCGTTCCGTAGTAGTTCGTCACGCTTCAGTATACGTTTCGCGCATTTCAGCGCATGCAACAGTTATACCTTCAGAATTTATTTATTCTGTACATGGACAGCCACGCGATTACAATTATGAAACACAACTGCACCAAGAACAACTCAACACACAACAGCGGCTGAATAAACGAGTTATTCTACAGCAAGTTATTCTATACAACAAACCAAAACCTCAAAAACAGCAGCAAATTATAAGCAAATTTACAGAAACAACAACAAATGATAGTAAACATAAAGTCTCATGTAGATGCTTGTCAGCTAGTTTCTTGATTTGCCTTAGACTGCTTGGTTGGTCCTTGGTCCTTGGAAGGCTTTAGAAATTCAACCCCTGCTCGATTAGTGAAAAATGAGGATCTCCCATTGGGTTTTGCTGTGGGCACTTGGATTTTCCGTTGGCTACCCTTGTGTTAGAAGGAGAAACCGAATAGGACTCTTGAAGAGGAAGGCGCACCATACCATTTATCAACTTAAATATCATGACTGAATCATATTTTCTTTTAGAATACGCGAGTGTACGTGGGTTAAAGATCTTATCTGTGATGGTGAAGGCATGGTGTTGTAATCACATCCGTGATTTCTTATCCAAAATTTCCTTGTGAAGCATTGGAAAAGAATTATTAGTTCTTTGTCTGTACGCAGCCACTCTAATATTGTACCAATGTGCAATGTCCGAAACAGGCAGTCTCCGGTCTGGGACGAGGCAAGAGCTGAGCGTCCAGTCGAATGTGTCGGATTGCCTCTTTGCGTCCACCTCCTTCATGCTTCCACATGACGACGATCATGGCACTGATATTGATCCTCTTCTGCATCCGGTGGCAGGGGAAACTTTGCGGTTGTGCTCCATTGTTTCGAATGTTTCGAGTAAATGAACCACACCCCAGAGGCTCGCATTTATACTCCATGTAGTGGATGGTGCTCATATCAGAGTCATATCAGCTGAACTATCACCACACTCACTGTAGACCCCCTTCGCAGTAGATGTGAGTGCTTGAGCGGTAGCTGCTGATAAAGTGGGATTTAGCGTAGAGCCTATCTTTCTGAAGGAGATGTCTGAGCCATCTTTCAAAGTAGAAGTGGCGACGAGGTTGGGTTGGCTCTAGATGGTGACGGTATCGGGTGGTAGGGACCAGGCTTCAACCTTGGACGATCGAACACGTAGTGCACCAGGTTGATTTGATAGCGTATCGGATTGATAGTTGTGGCTTGATCTCGCCGGGCTAGGTATAAGCTTTATTAAAACGCAGAAACAATACCAGCGGCGGACGAGCTGTGTCGGGCGAGGAGAGGAGACGGCAAGACCAAAAAAGAACCCGGCTGTGGCTCTCGCCCGCCTTTTATACCGGCGAGATCAAGCCACAACTATCAATCCGATACGCTATCAAATCAACCTGGTGCACTACGTGCTGACAGGTACACTATAAGATCAACGGGGCACACTACGTGCTAACATAGAATTGCCAACCGACCAGGGATCTTTGACATGGGATAGTCAGCTAGCTTCTTAGAAAGTTTGATCCCTTGTGGAATATACCGCGACCGGTGTATGTTGATAAGAGCAAGGGCTGGCGAAACATATCCCGCGGAGCATTAGGGACGTGCTCCCGCGGATATGCTAGCGACGCCTCTCAGTCGTAAACCATATCCGACGAGGAGACAAGGAAGGAACGGTGACCACGCTCGTGGAAATGCCATAAAAAGCTCTCCAGAAGTCATTGAACGCTCATTTTCCTGCTCTGATCGCACTCCCTTTTCGGTCTATGTAGATACCATTTGTTGCTCTCTAATAGCCTTGTGCTCATAAATATTCTTACTCATCCACGTATTATTTTCTTGTGAGTACTACATATCGGAACCGATATCAGTGCAGTAATCGGATCGATTACAAAACGATGACACTTTGTGTCCGACTCTTAATCTGAATACAACATTTGGCCTGTTCTTCTGTTTGCCCCATAGATTAGCGTTGGAGGAAACCAGATTACCTCAGTACAACTTCTCAAAGCTGAAATGATAAACTTTCCAGGGATTTAATTAGTTGCTTCGAAAACATGATCAGCGGCAAACATTGAAACATAATTACCGGGTCTACATTTTTTCCGAAATCGTATATAAACATGGAAATTGTTAGATCAACCAATAAAGGACTGAAATTACCACCTTGAGGATCTCCTTTGTTTTATTTGAGCACCGTAGAACTGAATACACCGCAGCTATTTCTTAAAAGATAATCATCACGATATAAAATATCTTGAATACTATATAACAGTTACATATGATTGAAATTCACGTCATCTGCTGAAAATAGTCTGATTTGTTTCTCAAGCAGTTTGTCCATGCAATTTCCCACCCTAATTATCGCTTGTTTAAGGGTGGCGGCGTTCGAGACGGTTCCCGAGGAGCACTCGTCGGCGTCAACAAATCGTCCAAACAACCTGGGCATGATCTCCCAGGACACGATGATGAACTACCGCATACCGCCGGCGGGCACGATCCGCGAGACGCGCGGCTCCGACTCCTCCTGATCGATTCGCCGTCATCGCCCGGCGAGGTTGTTCACTCGACTGCCTTAAGGTGCTATCCTAGTAGGGTGGGTGTGCAGAGAATTTTAATGGTTCACCTAGAATGTGATAGAGCGCATCCTAGGTGAACTTTAAAATGCAAAAAAAAACCGGAAACGTGAATTTTAAAGAAGAAAAATGAAAACACACACAAACAGGTGTCGACAGAAGAGCTTGCCTTGGATTTAAAGGGTTCATCCACCCTACCGAACGCGAAGCCATGCAACGACGGCAGAAGTGAGTGATCTTGGGCACAAGCATGGTTTTGCCATAGGCCACAAACTCTGCACCGTAACCTTAGGCGTCGGGTAAGACGTCCCTTGTGCAGTCCCTACGCAATCCGTGATATTTGACGGTAACATGCGGCGAGTGAGTGCTCACGCTTCGTCACTTGTCGGCCATGAATTATCTTGTGAGGCGTCAAACATCAATTTTTGTAGAACCAGGCTTGGTAAGGGACTTCAGAGTGTGTGCCATCCAAGCTGCTCGTGTGGAATCTGCGTTCGTCGCTCAGGGGGAGTCCGCGGCTGAGTTGCCACAACGCAGGAAAACCGAACGCCGACTCCCTCGCGTGAAGCAACGCCACTACCCACTGCACCACGATCTGCTTGCCGGGAGTGCTATAGCAGGTGTACAAGAGATTCATCGAATGTCTACGAGGACGCCGACGCGATCCACGACGCAACGGCTGCAACTGCACGGTACAGTATCCCGCAAACCTGGCCCCAGGTTCATGAATTCGGCCGGCGGTAAATGCTACCCCGATTTTCCTCGACTGTCATGCACCGGCAACTTATCTCTGTTTATGACTCATGACCGCCAAAGCAAGGATTTTGCTTCCCTGCTAAGCAACTCAACTTCTAGGCGCCCCGGTCGAGTAGCAACGAGCCAGGGTAGTCGCGTTGGGTCAGAAATTAGCAGGGAAGCAAAACCCTTGCTTTGGTGGTAAATGTTCCCGGACGCGCTACCAAGATAGCATTTACCTTGAAATTTTTCGCTGATTTTACCCGCGGCGCGTTCATGAATCGCGGTTAAGTGGGGAGTGGCGGTAGATTCTACAATTGCCGGCCGGTAAGTCGTTCATGAATCCGGGCCCCGCACATCAACCGCGACTCCTTCGGTATAAAGCGGTAAAATCGTCGCAGCTAGAAGGGTGCAGACAGCAAAAGATTACAGTGTAGAAATTTTGCCCGTATGGTAGAATAATTTCTGTATCTTGGGCCATTTCGGCCGTATTTGGGCCAAAACAAAACAAGGTCCTCACTTCGCGTGTCATTGCGCGGCTCCAGTGGCAGGACCCGCATTTGATAGGGTGAGTGAGCCCTTTAAATCCAAAGCATGTTCTCCTGTCAACGCCTGTTGGTGAGTGTTTTCACTTTTTCCTCTTCAGAATGCATGTTTCCGGTCGTATTTTTTGCGTCTTAGGTCCACCTACGGTGCGCTCTGTCACGTCCTAGATGGGCATTCAAATTCTCTGCACTAACCCAACTGGGATAGAGCCTGCCTTACAAGTGTGTTTCACCGTCCGACAGTCCGGCGTAGTCTCGCGTAGCTCTCTAGCTGTTCCCTATTTATTTGTGCTGCTATGTCGAGATGCCTGTGTGTCTGTGTTTCTGCCGCTCCACTCGTCGTGTCCGGTGTATCCGCTTCTTTCTAACTTCACGCGTCGATTCGATGATACTTGTACTGCGTACAGCTGCTGCTACAACTAGTTCCCTAGGCGATTTAGGTAGACGGTTCTACACCTCCAGAGTTACCTGGGGTCACACGTACTTTACTGATGGGTATTATGTCCAGTAGACGACCCCTTCAGGCCCTGCTAGCGTTCGTTGTCGTTTCGGAAGCGCCCCAGTACACTCCTCCTAGCTTATTGTGATTCAGTGCTCCTGGTGTTCAGCCATCCTCTAGTCACACGCACACTGCTTCTGGCCTGTGTACATACCGAAGACGATATTCCCTACAATCCACACCACATGACAGCCGTTCGTTGCATTTCTGATTCCTACAGATAGTCCCAGATCTGTGTGTTCTCCGGAAGACCCCACAATTGTTCGTTGTTGTATTTTGTCGTTGTTTCATCGTCATCATTATCCTCCTCGTCATCCTCATCTCAAGCGTATTCTCATTCGAAGTCCCACCATATATTGAACGATGTCGCCCGGTGTTCGCTAGAAGTCCATGTACCCTTCCTTTCTCGATAGGTTTTCAACGAGTACTCAAATCTCTGTGGCATATCCGTTAGAGAGTGATTGTTTGTGATTTTATTGACGTTTCTATTCTACATATTATATATACATACACGTCTTTGTCTTGCATACAGATTCTTGACACACTTGCCATGTATCTATGAAGGTTTTTGAATGCAAAGAGTGGTTTGAAACGACGTTATCGTGAACGAGGGAGCGTACTTGGACAGCAGCTTCGGAAAGCTCAGATCTGCTATTACAGAAGCGGAATCTACAAATTAGCTGACACATGGCAATATGTAGCTGATAATGGTGCATATGTTCGTTAGGTGTTGTATGTATAGAACGAGAGGAACAAATTTGAAAAAAAATTGCACAAGTGGCGGGATACTAAGCAGCTTCGGAAAGCTCAGATCTGCTAAATAGTATCCCGCCACTTGTGCAATTTTTTTCAAATTTGTTCCTCTCGTTCTATACATACAACACCTAACGAACATATGCACCATTATCAGCTACATATTGGCATGTGTTAGCTAATTTGTAGATTCCGCTTCTGTAGAATTCCTGAGCTTTTGACGAAAAAACTCAGCGAGGCACTTTTCAAGTTGCTCCATGTCGCCAAATTGTTTATCCTGCAAATGGTTCGACAACGAAAGAAACAGATGGTAGCCTGGAAAATGCCTAGGGAGTTCGTCGGCGTCCAACCCCTGTCCGGAACATTTTCTGTTATCAGACAGAATCCACTTTTCATCACAAGTGATGATTCGATCCAAAAACGGGTTAGTCTCGTTGCGTAAAAGTAGAGAAGAACGGGGGACGGTCAGGAGGTACCCCTGCTGGGGGGCGTGCGATCTTCTCTCATCCCCCTTGCTCACTCACCCCAAATCCCCTAGTCTTCACCGTTAGTCTAACGGCTGCCTTACGAAACCTTTAACACGCAAAACAAAAGTTTCCGGTCCGCAGAACAGCGGCTGTACCTCCTGACGCGACGCCTCCCAGCAGTGGGCGGGTGTACCTCCTGTCGCGCTGCCGAGAAGAACAGATCTCGAAATACCAGGCTGTCCAATAATTCCTGTCCGAAAATTTTCAAAATTCTATAATTTTCCTTAGAAGTGTTATAATATCAGGCAAGTGTAAAAACCTTCTAGAAGGTTCTCCAGAGCTCCACGCTAGGGGTATATAAGGCGCGGTCGCCGCGTCTAGCTACCAGTACGAGCTAAAATGGACCAAGGTCGAATTCGTACGTTCGTACACTACGAGTGTCGTCCGCATCGCAAGGAGTTTCTCGAGGACCTGGTGACTGCGGATGAGAGCTGGGTCCTCTACGACAACGTCGCCTGCCGTGCCGTCTGGATCCCGCGCGGAGGAGAGCCGCCGACGACGCCGAAAGACGACCTGCACCCGCTGAAGATCATGCTCTGCTGCTGGTGGGACGCCAAGGATATGCTGTACTTCGAGCTGCTCCCGCAAGGCAGGACAGTCACCGCCTCCATCTACACCGATCAGCTCGAGAAACTAGCCGCCGCCATCCGAGAAAAGCGTCCCCGACGGGCCTTGGTCCCCCTGCTGCACGACAACGCGCGCCCTCACGTGGCGAAGGAGACCCAGCAGAAGTTGGCGACGCTCGGCTGGGAGACGGTTGCCCATCGGCCGTATTCCCCGGACCTCGCCCCTCCGACTACCAGTTGTTCCGCCCGCTGAAGCACCATTTCGCCGGAAGAAAACTCACCAACTACGACAACCTCAAATCCGACATCGCAGACTTCTTCGAGTCGCAGCCTCCGGAGTTCTGGGCACAGGGCATCGGCGACCTACCCAATCGATGGGCCACTGTTGTGGATAACTGTGGTGATTATATTGTTGATTAGACTTGTTTTTCAAAAAAGTTGAAAAAAATAAAAATAGTGAAATTTTCGGACAAGAATTATTGGACAGCCTGGTATGACAATTTTTGCCGCTCACTCAACTCGTGGAGCACCTACTTTTCGAGCTTTTTCACCTTCCCATGGCGTTTCCAAGCATCCGCATCAGCAGTTTCACTGGCGTCCAGCTCTTCCAAGAACCTGTTTGGGATGGTTCAGCTTCCACCAGTTCCTTCAACCTTTCGTCCAGGATTGCTCGAGGTCGACCGTTACGGGGGACATCTCAGGCTGAAATCTCCGGTCCGAAATTTACTGAACCACTGGCGCACAGTGCTTCCTCCAACACTACTACATAGACCCCACGCTTGATTGGTCTGTCGAGCTGTCTTGGCTACGATTTGTCCCAATTTGAAGTTAAAATAAAATGTGGTTCGGAATTGCTCCATCAACATATTAGGTTGTCCCATAAGTCCCCGCCGTTTTTTTTCAGCGATTCATTGCGGATTTCGCCGGCAGTCTCTTGCATAGCGTCATACAGCTTTCAAAAGAGAATGATTTGCTCTGTCAAAGCATTATTGCATTCTTTTTCACCCTGAATTTTGTCAATTTTTAGGTCGTTAAAGCGAAAAGTGGCCATCTGCGCAGTCTCCGCTTAGACGAGGATTTCTTGCGCAGTTTTTTCGAGCATTTGGAAGACAATGTTCCATACTACAAGAATACGTGTTGGTGTTATTTGCTCATTTGTCCTTTGTTGATTTTTAGGTCATCAAATTGGGACGTCCGACTTTCCGTCCGATTTTTTACCGACAGTTCGGTTCAGTGGTTGAACTTTTTTGCTTGGTGCTGTATGTCGTTCGGGAGAGGATGTCTTGCTCAATAAGAATTTGTATCGCTTTTATTGTCTCATGCAGACAGCTGAACAAGGAGAAGGAGTTGTTGGGGAAGATGATTTTTCTTTTTTTTTTTGGAATTTTGTTTATATTTGACAGAAATCGGCATGAGCCAATAAACGCGACATAAATTCTTACTGAGCAAGACATCCTCTTCTGAACGACATATAACACTGAGCAAAAGAGTCCTACCACAGAGCAGGAGCTGTTGGTAAAAATAAATCTCCCCCTTCAGACGTCCCAATTTGATGGCCTAAAAATCAATAAGGGAGAAATGGGCAAATAGGACGAACATGTATTCCTGTAGTACAGAACATTGTCTTCCAAATGCTATAAAAAGCTGCGCGAAAAATCCCAAACGTAAGCGGAGAGAACAAGTGCGCAAATGGCTACTTTTTCACTTTTTCACTTTAACGACCTAAGAATTGACAAAATTCAGGGTGAAAAAAGAAATGCAATACATGTTTTGATAGAGCAAATCATTCTCTTCTGAAAGCTGTATAGCGCTATGCAAGAAACCGCCGGCGAAATCCGCAAGGAATTGTTGAAAAAACGATGGGGACTTATAGGACAACCTAATACTTCAATAAGCCCTTCAAGAACACAAATATAAAACAAAGCTTAAATGTAAATTATTTAGTCAGATAGAGCGAAAAATTCTGCACAGAAAGAAGCATTAGCGCGCAGTGCAAGTTGAATTTTTACTTAAAGGATAAAAGGAATGAGAGGACGGCGTTATTCAATCCTCTTTGGGATGCGCCACGCACTCCACTTCTACGGGATGTCGTGGAGGCGTGTTGAATGCGTATTTGGCCATACAATGACTTGCGGTGGTCAGCTGATGTGCAAGTCAGTGCTTTATCCTTCCCAGACAATTCTGGTACCAATTCACCGACCCCGGAGGAATGGAAGGCTTGATTGGCCTGGGCGAGAAATCCGAACCAGGAACCTGGTATCGGGTACAGGCGACAGCCGGCGCCTCCTCCGACTGCGCTCCACGCGCCCTCAATTTTTACTTAATAAAATACAAATGAAAAATAGTAACACAAAACGCTGAGAACTTTGAGGACAACCTATTAGACACCCACTTTTCGTCGCCGATCTTCTCGAGCCGGGAAAAATTCCGTCGTACAGTCGAGGAGTTCGCGCACGCATCCTGGCGCACCTCTAGGTGGTGGCCGCTAAGTTGATGCTGTATCCATGTACCCTGTTTGTACGTCTTCCCAAGGACAAGCAGGTGTTGAGCTATGGTGATGTGACTGCAAACGAGTTCCTCTGCCAGTTCACAGGTGCAGCGCCGGGATCCTCTTGAACCAGCTCCAGAATGCGCTCCTCACCCACTGCAACCGGCCTTCCAGACCGTGGTTGGTCCTCCAAGCAAAAGTCCGTTCTTGCGTTTTCGCAGCCATACTTCTACAGTGTCGTAGGAGACAGTGGTAGGACCCATCGTTCCGCGTATGTTGTCCACCGCAGCTCTTGCACTGCTTTGCTTTTTGAATTCGTAAAGCAGAGAAGCAGTTGAACTTCCTGGCGGTCGAGAACGATTTTCTTTGTCATTACGCTTAACGTAATATGACGTCACTAGTGGTAAATGTAGTCCTAGGTCATACATACTATTAGGTTGGCAACTAATTTCGTGGACTCTCAAGCGCCTTCAACAAAAGTGTTCATAAGCAGATAACAAATAACAGTTTTCAACCAAAGTAAGATGTGTTGGAACGCGGGACTGCTTCCCATTTATCAGCTACCTGGCCTATCCAAAAGTTGTAGAATACTTGTGCTTCTGAAGCCAATAATTCTTGGAGGTGCATTTTGACATGGTCCACATTAATAAGTTGTCCTCCAACCAAGAAGTGCTGCAGTGAGCTATAAAGGTGCTAGTCGTTTGGCGCACAGCCTGTGCTGTAAGGTGGGTGAGTTAGACACTCCCAGCTAAGGTCTTCAATTTTTTGAAGCTCCCGATTCGTGACGTGTGATCTGGCGTTATCTTGCTGATAGATAATTCCGCTCCTGAAAATCTGAAACGAGAACCGATTCCAGCGGAGTCCAGCCTGCGTGCGGCCAGGTTGAGAAGAGTAGATTACAGCATTAATGCTGGAACCGTTCTTGACGTGCTCCAAGAAGTTAATACCTTCTTGAACCCACCAAACGGAGGGAACGTAGCGAACCGGACGCCTCAAAAAATAGAAGACCTTGACTGGGAGCGTCAAACTCATCCACCTTACAGCCCAGACCTTGCACCGAGTCACTACCACACTTTTAGTTCGGTGCAGTACTTCTTTGCTGGAAAACGATTTATTAATGTGAACCTTGTCAAAATGCACCTCCAAAGATTCTTGGCCTTAAAAGCACTATAATTCTATGGCCATGGGATAGACCAGCTACCTGATATATGGGAAGCACTTCTGCGTTCCGAGGGATCTTATTTTAATTAAAGATTGTCATTAGTTATTTGTTAATAAATACTTTTGCTGAAGATTCTTGAGAGTCCACGAAATTAGTTGGCAACCTAATATATATGCGTTATTGATAGAGGGTTCCAGAACCCCTATCAGAACACTTTTCAAAAATCATTTTCAAGCTGTTGTCAGATGCCACCCCAGGCAAGGCAGTGCCTACGGTGATACTCCAAGGACTACGTGGATAGGTGCGATGTATGGGCAAGGTGGTCCAAGTAGGTTAACTGGTTGTAACTACTACCGAGGACATTAAACGCTGCACTATTTGGGGGTCTTCTATGACAGAAAAAAATCAAAATGGAACAAAGTTTGCCTAAATTCTGATTAGTGATGAGATAAATTAACCGTAGATATCACGCGCCATTCACACTTCGGAGAAGAAACCTCAATCTGCTTCAATTATTCGTGTCTAACGATAAGTCATGAAGCCAACATGGCGAATGATGAAGTGTCGCAGCTCGGCAGAAGGGGACTAGTGGCTTGAGGTGCTTTCAAGACCTTCTGGAAAGGCAGAGAGCATCCACCTCCTCGTGTTCACCACTTCGATTCTGCCATGCTTCCGGACTGCACTAACGTCCTAGCAAACCTCCCTATGCAAGAAAGGTTTACCATGCGATCAGCATAGGGCAACGAGCCACTGACAGAATGGCCCTCAGGGGAAGTCGATTCACATAGGCGGTAGAAGTCATCCAGTTCTTGCCATCGTCAGTGTTCCAATTTCAGAAACACTCTTGCGTTTGAATAGTAGAAAATTAGCTGGGTTGGTCATGTACCGAACTTCGATGGATGAGAGGCAGTTCTACGGGGTGTCAAAAAGATTCCCCTAAAACGTATTGTTTGGACTTCTTCACAGAAGCCCACAAGAACACGGGTATGACCGCGTTGTTCCTATGGTTTAATGGGATTTCGAAAACTTGGCGCGTGGAGCGCAGTAGAAGGTGCCGGCTGTCGTGTGCACCCGATACCAGGATCTTGGTTCGGATTTCCCGCCCAGGCCACTCAAGCCTTCTCTTCAGGGTTGGTGGATTGGTATCAGACTTGTCTGAAAAGTATAAAGCAATGACTTGTCCACCAGCTCGTCTCGGCAGTTCATTGTATTTGTATAGGCCTGATACGCGTTCAAATAGCCTCCGCGATATCCCGTGGAAGTAAAATGCATACCGCATCTCAAAAAACAATTGAGCAACGCCGTCCTTCGTCCCTTATCCCTATCGTTGTGACAGCATCGTTCAGAGTGAGCAACAACGGCATATGGTAGAGAGGACTGGAGAGACTCAGTTGGGCAGGCGATACAGCCTGTGTACACGATTTCTTGTTCGTGATAGTGAAGGCGGTTTGTGGCCTGCAATGTGAGAAATGCTGGTTCAAGTCCCGTCCCATGCGAAGGCTTCCAATCGCCACTCAGAATCGACATTTGCTTACAAGCTCTTCTTCGGTCACACAGTTAAAGTATGAAAAGCGATGGGGTCTTAATGTGCCGGATGGACAACACGACGGCGCGGCTAACAAAATTCAAAACAAGTTTTAAATTTCGGAGATTTTAGAATTTTTCATGAAATGTACTCTACCAAGTTCCATTTCACAACTTAAAAAGCTCATTTATAGGTTCCTTAAAGGATTATTCATTAGAGCGGTGTTGTTTGCATTCTTCTATTATACAAATATACGTTTTGTTCTTCTCATTGTATATATCTCTCATTGAATTTAGGATAGCGGATTGTATTTAAACAGTTCTGTCTGCGTAGACATCCACGTACAATAAGTAAATAAAAGTCGGTTGGTTATAAGCCATTTCTATAAGTTTTATTAAACCACGACATTTGTAACAAGAACGAGACAACTTCTCAAAGTGACAAGCGGTAGGAGGTATTGCACTTAAAGAACACCCTTGGCGACTAGAGCGCTATGAAGTCTGTAGATTGGAAGACCAACGACGTTGCTGAAGCAGCCGTGCACAGCCTTCACGAACACAGCTCCGTACTCTTGAATTCCGTATGAGCCGGCGCGGGTCCTGAAAGTAGTAGATTGAAGAAGTCTTTTCGGCTTCATTATAAGCGGCATTTTCACTATCAGTCAAATAAAAATCGCAGCGAGCTTTTCGAGTGTATGGCGCGATCTCGTCGTCTTTTATTGCACTAAATGATTGCTGTCTTGTTGTGTTTTAAGCTCTAAGAAAATTTAATTATCTTTTCTTCATAAAATAAGCATTTTATAGATCTATTGCACTCATTCTCGCAGCTTAACTAAATTATTCAAAAAAAGTTGCACCAAATTTTCCCTGAACAAAAAATTATTCTAACCATCTTGGAGGACCCGTAAGGATCACTTCTCGATTTGGAAGATGTTCACTTTGATTTCGGAAGCGTCAAGTTTGTTTAGAACAGTGTCCAATTTCACGTGAAAATGTTATAAATAAATAAATAAATAATAAGTAAATAAGTAAATAAATAGGTAAGTAGATAAATAGACAAATAAATAAATAAACAGGTGAATAAATAAATAGATAGATAGATAAATAAGTAAATAAATAAGTAAAAATAAATAAATAGATAAATAAATAAATAAATAAATAAAAATAAATAAATAGATAGATAGATAAATAGATAAATAAGTAAGTAAGTAAATAAATAAATATAAATATAAATATAAATAAATAAAAATAAATAATTAATTAAATAAATGATTAAATAAATAAATGAATAGGAAAATAAGTAAATAATAAATAAATGATTAATAAATAAATAGATAAGTAAGTAAATAAGTAAACAAATAAATGAATAGGTAAATAGATAAATAGATAAACAAATGAATAAGTGAACAAATAAATATATGGATAGATAGATAAATAAGTAGATAAATAAATAAAAGTAAATAAATAAATAAATAGAAAAATAGCTGAATAAATAAATAAATAAAAATAAATGAATAATAAATGTTTAAATAAATAAATGAATAGATAAATAAGTAAATAAGTAGGTAAATAAATTATAAAGGACGGCGTTATTCAATCCCTTTTGGGATGCCCCACGCACTCTACTTCTACAGGATGTCGTGGAGGCAAGTTGATGCGTATTTGGCCATACAATGACTTGCGATGGCCAGCCGATGAACAGTTCAGCGGTCTATCCTTCCCAGACCAGATACGTCTGGTACCAATTCACCGACCCCGGATGGATGGAAGGCTTGGTTGACCTGGGCGGGAAATCCGAACCAGGAACCTGGTATCGGGTCCAGGCGATAGCCGGCGCCTCCCCCGACTGCGCTCCACGCGCCCCTCATTAAATATATAAGTAAATAAATAAATAAATAAATAAATAATCAAACAAAAATGAATACAAATAAACATGTGAATAAGTAAATGAGTAAATAAATAAATGATTAAATAAATAAGTAAATAAGTAGACAAATAAATGATTAAATAAATAAGTAAATAAATAAATACATAAATAAATGAAAGCATTAAAAGTGTCCTCCACGCGGAAAAACGATGCACAGCACATCCTCAACCCTAAGCTTGAAGGCACATTCCCCGTCTTTTATGTTCACTGCCTTCGGCGTTGATGACGGTCGCTGTTTTTCAAAGAAATGCTCTGTGATTCTTGGACTTTTCGCAAAACACCTAGTGCAGCTCCGGCCGACTCGACAATCACTAGGCCTGTGATGCGTCTAGCCAGACGCAGACGCACATTCTAATCGTCTGCTGAAAAACAACTGCCAGGTGGTCTTGTTTGTGCGCCTGCACTTCGTTTTTTATGTGCTTCTTCACTGACACGTCTCGAGTTCCGTCAGAAGCCTCGCTCCTTCTTCCTTCTCGAACGCCTTATTCTTAATTCATGGACAAGGGCCTTTATAGCGTCGAATTTTCCGGCGTAACGTGGCTCCCTTTGGGGAGCAGGGAGGTGGGGGGGGGGGGGGGGGGAGGGTGGAGTTTCACTTCCAAACACTGGCAAAAATGGCACTTTGTGTTGCAGAACAGCAGAATTTTGATACAGCAGTGGTGTGATGAAGAGATGGACTCCTTTCCTCCACCTCTTTCGGAGCCACTTTCCGCCAATTTTTCTGTTTCTCTTACAAGAATCGACAACACACGTCCGTATACCAGTAATCGGTGTGGACACCTGGAACGCTGGCGTCACCTGTAGCACACCTCACCTATGCCAATCTCACGGGGCCGGCACGGGCTAGACCTCTTCACACGCCGCGCTGCACAGGCTAGTCGTCCCCTTTATATCCTACAGTAGAGGTTCGAGCAATTGCCACTTCTCTGTGAAGAGACGGCAGTTGTGACGCAGTCGACAAGAGGCGCACGTCTCTTGAATCGGAAATCGATATTAGATCTGATTCTCGCCTCCACCAACCAACTCTCCATCACCACGGAGCCGATGAATTAATGCATATTTTTATTGCTACGGGCTCGTGTAGCGCAGTCGAGCGAGGCGCTGACTGTCGCGTGCACCCGATACCAGGTTCCTGGTTCGAATTTCCCGCCCAGGCCAACCAAGCCTTCCATCCCTCCGGGGTCGGTGAATTGGTACCGAACTTGTCTGCGAAGGATAAAGCGCTGACTTGTTCATCGGCTGGCCAGCGCAAGTTATTTTATGGCCGAATACGCATTCAAATCGCCTCCGCGATATCCCGTAGAAGTAGGACGCGTGGCGCATCCCAAAAGGGATTGAATAACGCCGTCCTTTATCCTTTATCCTTTTATTGCTATTTTTATTAACTATTATATTTCTTTTAGCTATGTTTTTTTTAGAAAACGCTTCATTTTACCAGACCTTTTATTGGATCTATTTCTAACCTTACACGACGATGTGTTATCAAGGCTTTTGCGTACCTTTTACTGCAAAAAATAACTAAATAAATAAATAAATATTCGCTCCCCAGTCGGCTATTCCTAGTGACATTTTCTAAAGACATTCTAAAGCAAATTCCCATTCAAAGACGGTATCAACTGGAAATGGGAGGTGTAGCGCGCCGTAGAGTAATAGAACAGTCAGATCTATCCTAGTCAGGGGGGGGGGGGGGTGGGCACATAACTAAGAACCATGCAACGAAATGACTAGGGATTCACGGAGCGGGTTCTGCAAGGTCAAAATAGGGCCGGAGCTGACAAAATTCACGGTTGTGAAGCGATGTGCGTCCATCACCATGGTGGATTTGGGTTATAACATGTCAAGCGACGGTCAACGGTGTATGAATGAGGTTTGCCCGCGGAGAAATCTTTAAACCGCGGCGATTTTTCTGTTTGTTGTTTGTTTGCTCGTTTGTTTGTTTGTTTTTAGGTCCAATTTTATTCTCTTTAAGGTGCTCCATGAATCCCTAGTCATTTTGTTGCATGGCTTTTCGTTATGTGGCCCTCCCCTCCCGACTAGGATGGACCCGAACCAAGGCGCACATTTAACGGTTAACGATTTAACTAATTTAACGAATTAACGGCATTTTTCCTCAAAATCTGGCTTAACTACTTAAAGGGAGCTTTTAGAAATTAAAGAAGATTTTGAACGGTCTTTCTTCTCAGTGGGTCTATCACATTTACCCCCTAGTAATTAATTAATTAGTGGGCGCGTGTAGCGCAGTCGGAGGAGGCGCGACTGTCGCGTGCACCCGATACCAGGTTGTTGGTTCGGATTACCAGGCCAATTCAACCAAGCCTTCCATCCCTCCGGGGTCGGTGAATTGTTACCTGACTTGTCTGGGCAGGATAGAGCGCTGACTTGTTCATCGGCTGGCCACCGCAAGTCAGTGTATGGCCAAATACGCATTCAAGTCGCCTCCACGACATCCCGTAGAAGTAGAATGCGCTGGCGCATCCCAGAAGGGATTGAGTAACGCAGTCCTTTATCCTTTATCCTTACCCCCTAATATTCTCTAATGTTGCAGGTCTCATCCTCCCGATTACGGCTGTTCCTGAAGAAACCATCGAAATCAGCAGGAATATTTTAATGTTTTCATGAATTTGTTTTGAATTTTTTGGAAACAATGTGTTTTGGAGGCGCGTGTGGCGCAGTCGGAGAAGGTGCCGGCTGTCGCGTGCAACCGATACCACATTCCTGTTTCGGATTCCCCGCACAGGTCAACCAAGCCCTTCATCCCTCTGGGGTCGATGAACTTGACTTGTCTGGGAAGGATAAAGCGCTGACTTGTTCATCGGCTGGCCACCGCAAGTCATTGTATGGCCGAATACGCATCCAAACCACCTCCACGACATCCTATAGAAGTAGAATTCGTGGCGCTTCCCAAAGGGGTTTGAGTGACTTCGTCCTTTATTCTTATCCTTTAAAGCATTTTGGAGCTAGAAATTTCTTCGCCGAGCCCCCAAGCACGTCAACGAATCCACAAAGATACTAGCCTACCCTCCTCGTAAGGTTTCCTCATTGGCGCTGCGTATCCCAGAACACTTTCGTTCGCCAGCTGGAACAGTCGTGGACGCATTTTAAACGATTTTAGAAAACCCTATTAACAAGAATTAGAAAAGCTACTTTTCCTGAACGTTAGCACGTTGACGACGTGTCACACCTTTTCGGAATGTGGGACCGTGTGACACCATGTCGTGCCACGATTGTGTGACACCATGTCGTGTCACGATGTCGTGAACTGTGTGACACCATGTCGTGTCACGACCCCGATGTTGCAAAAAATTGATTAATCCACCAGTAGAATCCAGTGGAATTATCATTGAAGATGATCACCGATCATCTTCAATGATAATTCCACTGGATCCTACTGGTCAATGATAATTCCACAGCTGTTCTTATTCCACACCCTGTGGCTAATTTGTTGCTGAAGGCTTGTTCATTTTTCTGCGCTTGTTGATGTTGAATTCTTCATTTTATATGCAGTGCTACACTCCATTCATTGAACTTTAGCTCCTCTTCGCCTCTTGGAGTTGAAATCTATAAGGCTTTCCTCATTTTTTTCACTTGAAATAATGGTTTGCAGCTAATTTTATCTTCAACGAAATTCGACGATTTATCGGAAATTTAACGAAAAAATTCCATTAAAAAATTTCGTTAAAACAAACTTAACGCTCAGAATTTTGTGTGCACCCCTGATCCGAACAATCTCTGTGCTTGGTTCTGGATCGGGTAAGTTAATCTTCATCTGTCTAATGGCCTCCATTAGTCCAATTGTACCTTGCCGATTACCCTGCGTATACGCTGCCACTGGCATACGAAGCCGTCATCACTGGGGCCGCCCTGCCTGAGTTCTTCGGCCGATGCCACGCCTTCACGTAGTTGTGGTAACGTGGTGGAGCTCAATGATCAGTAAATTGTCTGGAGGTGGAGCACATCTGCTCTTCTTACTGTCACTTACTTCCTCTGTTGTTTCTCCAACTAGCACTCTATGGCCGCGTAGTAGTGCAGACAGAGGAGGCTTCGGCTGTCGTCTGCACTCCGGTTCTAGATGCTTGGTTCAAATCCCGCCTTTGCCAACCATGCCTTCCATCTCTAAGGTGTCGTAGAATTGATACGAGGGAAGGGAAAAAGCCCTGAATTGTCCATCGGCTGGCCGCCGCAAGTCATTGTATGGCCAGATACGCATTCAAACCGCCTCCACGACATCCCGCAGGAGTAGAATGCGTGGCGCATCCCAAAAGGGTTTGAGCATCGCCGCTCTTATCCCTTGTATCTTTTTACAGCATTAGACTCCCTTAGTAACCAGCCATAGCCCACTGAGCAATTAATTCCAGCTTGAAATAGCACCCGCCGCAATTTAGAGCGTCGTGTGTGCAGTTGCACACATTTGAACGGTAGTTGCTAGGTTGAGCCGTTTGCTATTCTTGGAATGTATTGTGACTTATTCTATAACATTTTTGAAACTAATTTCTGTTCAGGTCTTTTAATCGTTGCACATTCTTTCTGAATTTAGTTAAATTTGTTACTGAATGCTGGAAATTCAATCACACTGCCGAAAAGAACGAATGGCGGCTGATTTTATGGATTAAACCGCTTAAAGGGATGTCAGCAGTAGGTTGGAAGTACTCATGAAACCTTGAACTCAGAACAGCCCATTTGGATCTCCTAAACAGTGGGGGAAATACCGTAATCCTTAGAATCTCGGAGATTGCTTCCTTCGCTTTTCGTCATGGAAATGATTCTGGTACACCCATAGATCACTGATCCTTCACTTATCTACGTGCCTAAGCAATTGCTTACTCTTCTGGAATTCCTTCCTTACACTGGAATGTTCCTTACACTGGACTGCCATGTATGTCAAGGCTGGCCGGCTAGGCAGTGCAGTTGCACTGGTAGCGACTATTGATCGAAAGGAACGGCGCCTTGATTTCAGCGCTCTGTCAGACACCGTTTCCCAGGCAGTCTTCCCTCGTTCCCATGGATTCTGATTGACGTCTACTTCCTCGCCGTGCACTGCTGTCTATCCGACAGCGACAACAATGCTGGTAAGAGCCGTCACCGCGTCAACAGCGTCTGCGTCACCAGACTTCGATTGCTTCGAAGGTTCTCTGCTTGCTGCGTGTGCGAGTTCAGTTTCATCGCTCTTCTCTCTCTGATCGCTGTGTAGATGCGCAAAGTCCTTTCTGCATAACTTCGCTGCGCCATGGAAACCGGTTACTGCGCCGGACGATGTGACCATGAGAGGTGTTGCTAGTTCTAAGGCAGCTAATAGTGTCAGTAGTTCTCTTTAACACATTTGTTTAAGCTTGGAGCGGCTGGTAGAGAGGCTATATGTTGTTACAGGATGCTTTGTTGTGATCAAAACTCTTGCGCCAGGCGGGACACGAACCCGCATCTTCTGCTTTCCGGGCAGCGATGTTCGCCTTACCCCACCGGCGCTGTTTGACCGCACGTAACATTCGCGATATCCTCCAGGTCTGTCAGCCCGTCTCCATATCAGGGGTGGGTGTTAACAGTGGAGGATATCGCAGATGTTACGTGCGGTCAAACAGCGCCGGTGGTGTAAGGCGAACATCGCTGCCCTGAAAGCAGAAGATGCGGGTTCGAGTCCCGCCTGGCGCAAGCGTCAATCGCTTTAAAGGATGCGTCGCGCGTCCTACATCTACGGAAGATCGCTGAAACGCGTACTTGGGCTATACTATTACTCGAAAGGGCTAGTAGATTGACAAGTCGCTGTTTTCTGACGCCGCTTTCATATTACCTCGAAGTTAAGGCCTGTCTTGCGGACGCTGTCTTCTTTTCCACGCAGAACGTAGCCGAACCACCGCTAGCGAGCTTAGCGTAGCCCTTTCGAGCAATAGTATAGGCCAAGTACGCATTTCAGCGATCTTCCGTAGATGTAGACGCGCGGCGCATCCTATAAAGCGATTGACGCTAATCATTATCCTTGGTAGTGCTTCTACTGTCCAGTAGAAGACGTCTTCGTCAAGTATTTGTAATCCCATCTGCGACAACGAACTTCTGCCGAATTAAACCGAAATGCCGTCTTAACCAATCGAATCGTACTGTGATCAAATGGTGGATCTAATAAACAATTTTGGCGACAAAAAAAAAAGATATTTGCCCCAAGAATACTTGACAATTCTTGTAAATTTAGCAACTACTATCACTGTAATGGAAAAGCGAAGACCAAATACGCGTTTAAATTGCCTCCACGACATTTCTTAGAAGTCGAATACCCGGCGTATCCCAGAAAGAATTGAATGTTACCGGCCTTTGTCCTTCATCATCAAGCAAAAAATGCAGGAAGCCTGTTGGACATTGCTGCATTTCAGAATGAATCCGTGCTGTTCCGCTAGCAACTCGACGAGAATGTAGTTCATAAAGCAGTTAATGAACTATGGATATCACAGAAAACTCACAGAGGCTCTCCAGTCTCGACGTACTGCTGAATGATTCTATCCGGATAATCACCGAATTCAACGCGAGTCTCTTCGCTGAACACTTCTTCTGTACCGTCAGCGTACGCCAAGGCAATCCCGGAGTATACGTAGTGTTCTCGTCCACGCAGCCTAAATACTGTATTAAGATATACCGTTTTAAGGGTTCAAGTCCTTAGAATAGCTCCAAGTCTAAAGACTGGGAGATTCCTGGCGGTTGTGAAGGTGTGTTGAACGTTACAAATACCGGTATAACTGATAACTGCTACCTCTAAAAGCTCAGGACTCCTCGTGCTTCCTAAAAATTTGACCTCTAACAAGGGATGCCCATGAACTTCCCCCAAAGATTCTCAGGAGACCTATATGGTCCTGTAGGGCATCGGACGAGGATCACAGAACCGTGTTCGTTCTTGCTACGGGCTACTGGGTGGTCTAAAAATGGCAAAAAATGGTATCACTTCAGGGCGGGCTGATAAGACAAAAGTGACACCTGGAATGGACTTGTCCTGCTCTGAACTTAACTTACAAAAAGGTTTGAAGCTCAAATTATAGTTAGATTATGGTAATACGATAATTTCCTACCTTCCTAGACGAAACTGTGGTGTGCATTCGAGTGATTCATTCGCAACGGCGGCGGCAGGGACTGGATGACCGAGTAAATAGCGAAGAGGACTTGCGGGAGGAGTGTCGAGGGTTCGGTTCCGGGAGTGGCCCTGCTACATGCGCTTTGTGGACTGCTTCCACTTTTGCAACTGAAGAGTACATTTTGGCTACGGTAGGCGGAACTAGGAAGCGAAGAAGGTGCCCTACCGAAGCCAAAATGTACTCTCTATTTGCAAAAATGAGAGCACTACACAAAGCAAATCGCATGGACACTCCCGGAATCGAACCCTCGACCCCTTTCCCGTAAGCCTGCCTCGCTATCCACTCGGCCATCCAGACATTGCCGACACCGTTGCGCATGAATCACTTGAATGCACACTGCAGCTTCGTCTAGGAAGCGTAGGAAATTATCATATAGTAATCTTACTTTAATTTGAGCTCCAAACCTTTTGTAAGTTAAGTTCAGAGCACGACAGGGCCATTCCAGGTGTCACTTATGCCTTATCAGCCCGCCCTGAAGTGATACCATTTCTTGCCACTTTTAGACCACCAAGTGGCCCGTAACAAAAACGAGGCACAGTTCTGTGATCCTCGTCCGGTGCCCTACAAGACCATATAGGTCATGTCGAGAATTTTGGGGAAAGTTCATGGGCCTCCTTTGTAAGTGGATAACTTTCTTGAACTGTTTTATGCACTAAGTGCAAGAGAAAGCGAATCAAAGTATCAGAACTGATATCAGTGCAAAAACGATCGATAGCGTTATTGCGTGCGCATTTAATTGAAAGAGTTTTCGTTTATTTCGCTCGCTCACTGACCACGGTTTTTCATAATTTCAACTAAACGTGACACTGCTGCATGGCAAAGTTCCGTGTTTCTGATCCTAGTCGAACATCCCACACAGCGAATCTCCTATCGATCTTCTCCACTATACGAATTTGACGCGAACTGACGGTCACGATCCTTCTATACAAGCGCGGGGAGCTCGGCGAAAGTTCTTTGCTCATTACGTTTCGTTCAATTTAATCTAGCACTGTACTAACATGTTTTTTGCCCAGTGAGGAGAGCGAAATGGCGCCTACCACGAAGTGACACTGGTTCTTTTTAGTTCATCGAACTAAAAACAACCAGTGTCACTTCGTGAAGGGGAAGGGGTGGATAGCCAACAGGCACGTAGCCGTCAAATAACAACGACCTAGGAGGTTGTTCAGGGTGCTGTCTATGAATCCAATGTTCGACGCTTTATTCCATGACAGCTGTTTTGTTCTTGAGATCCTAAGCGCCCAGAAGTTTTCTGACATATGAGAGGCATGGAATGCGCCATGCATTCGTTTGAAATTTTCCATTTTACACTCGATTGATTATGTTTCGCTTGAATACATGCTATGATTTCTTCAAATGGTGGCCATTTCGATGGATTTGTGCCTATTTTAGAGTTCAAAACTTAACTACACGTTATAGCTTGTGAAAAATATAGAGTATTCTAAAAAATTGCAGGTACTGTTTGAAAGGTTCTAACATTGCTGGTAGTGAAGCTTTTAAAGATGTTAGCAATTTATATGAAAGCGGGTTCTGTGGCGTGTACATAGTCAAGATTGCGCCATGCACGCGCCTGAAGCCTCGCATTTCAGATTCGATTGATTGTGCATGGGCTGAGTGCTTGTTACAATCTTGTTGCTACTTGGTCAAATCAACCTGTGCTGTGCTTCTTTTAACGTTTTCCGTCGTCCAGTAGCTGCAGCTATACCGATTAACCTCTCCATTCAGCTTAAGTGTTGCTTCATTCGTCCACTGAATGCATCTTATAAGATGCGGCTCTTGCTCACATTTAAATACATTTACATTTAAATGTGCAAGCAATAAACTCGCATGTAACGTGTCTTTCATGATGACGATGTTCATGAGGAACGGATGGGTTTCTGATGCCCCATTCTCGCTCAACGGAACGAACATCTCCGAATGCTCCAGCTACGTGTATCTGGGTCGCGAAGTCAATCTGGCCAACGACCTAGCACCAGAGCTGAGCAGGAGGGAAAGAGCGGCTTGGGGAGCTTTCAAGAGCGTCGAAGAAGTCGCGAAGAAGACGAAGAACGTCCGACTCCGTGCCCACCTATTCGACTCCACTGTTCTTCCTGCCCTAACATACGCCTCAGAGACCTGGGCTATACGAAAGCAGGACGAACACGCGATCAGCGTCGCGCAGCGTGGAATCGAGAGGACGATGCTCGGAGTGACACGACTCACGCAAGTGAGAGAAGGCCTCCGGAGTTACGAGCTTCGCCGACGCTCGAAGATCAGAGACGCTGTCGCGTGGATCAAGTTGTCGAAAATTAGGTAGGCCGGCCACGTAATGCGCTTTGCAGACACCCGCTGGACGAGAGCCATCACCGACTGGATTCCGCGGGATGTCAAAAGAACACCAGGACGCCCACCAACGCGTTGGTCGGACTTCTTCGTTAAAGCCCTGAATGACCGATATGACGCTCTTCGTGTCCCTCGAGCGAGGAGGATCCATTGGACCACTCTGGCACGCGACAGGGACGAATGGAGACGCTGCTGGCACCCGTTCGAGCAATTCGATGATCAACGGGACGACAGGTGATACAGGTGAACGTGTCTTTCACGAGGTTGTCAAGCTCAAAACGTTAAAAGAAGCACAGCACAGGTTGATCTGGCGAAGTATTAGCAAGATTGTAACAAGTATTCAGCCCATGCACAGTCAATCGAGTCTGGAATGCAAGGTTTCAGGCAGAAGCATGGTGCAACCTTGACTATTTGCATGCCACAGTAATCCCGTCGCCCTGCGCTTTCATGTGAGTCTCAAATGTCTCCAAATACTTTACTAGCACCAATGACCCTCCACATAGTACCTTTATTTTTTAGAATACTCCCCATTTTTCGCATCTATAATGTGTAATTAAGTTTTGAACTCTAAAATAAGCCCAAATCAATTGAAACGGCCACTTTGTGAAGAAATTATAACATGTATTCAAGCGAAACACAATCAATCGAGTGTAAAATGGAAAATTTCAGCCGAGTGCATGGCGCATTCCATGCCGCTCATATGTATGGAAATTTCTATTTTCTTAAGCTTTCATATGAGCCCTTAACTTCTTCAGTTCCTTTACTATGAACAAGGTTATCACCTTTCAAACAGCTTACCAAGCAGTATTTTTTTTTGAGACACCCTGTATTTTAATACTGAAAGCGTTCAGTTCTCATGAAATTGTTTAATAATGGCCACCACCAACTAGAATTGCACCTGAAACTGCTTATCAGAGCTATTATCAAATCATCAGGTAACACTGATGTACAAGCTTAACCGGTACTGAGCTAGTTCAGTCTGGGCGCGTGTAGCTTAGCCGAAGGAGGCGTTGGCTCTGGCGTACAACCTGATGTCTGACCAGGATACTATCTCAACGGTAGGTCGGAACGGCGCAAGTGTTGTACATGCGCAGAACCGCCTCTTCCTGGGAAGTAACAAACTGCAGGTATCTCGACCCCAATACAACTCTGCGCAGAGTTAGGGGCGACGGAAGTCGCCTGTTGGCGCCCTGTTGATTCACGTGCTCCCAGCTGACGGGCGCGCGCGGGATGAGGGCTCGTATCGCGGATCAGCGCAAGGCTCAGGTGGCCTAGTAGGGAAGCTCTCGGGCTTGTGAGCGAGGGGTCGGGGGTTTGGATCCCGCAGACTGCGTTTGTTTTGCACTTTTGCAAAATCCATGTTTATCATATAGGTAAACCACCTACGGGTACTATAGTGTGTTATAGAGCATGTTTACATATAACATATGCTTCCAACTACAGATTAGCTAAAATGTTCACTTCTGTGTGTCACTTGTTTGAAGCCTATTTTGTGTGACCGTAGTTATGTAACGATAGATATTTTGTGGCACTAGTTAAAAGTTCTAACTCCACCGACAAGACTTCGGTCAAAAAACGTTCCGCTGAAACTTCGTCTAGGGGAGTTATCTGGGGTGCTGATCACGAATCTGACATCCTTTTTTCATGATTCGGTCGGAGACCACCCATACCGTTAACAAGGGTGGTCCAGGCAGGGTAACCGATTTCGCTGAAACTTTATCTAGGGGGGTTGTTTGGGGTGCTGATCACGAATCTGACATCCGTTTTTCACGATTCGGTGGGAGGCCACCCATACCGTTAAGAAGGGTGGTCCAGGCAGGGTCACCGATTTCGCTGAAACTTCGTCTAGGGGTGTTATTTGGGGTGCTGATCACGCATCTGATATCCGTTCTTCACGATTCGGCTGGATAATATAGATACAGGAAGGCACAGG